>JAQFVV010007152.1:0-149295 GCA_028023455.1 Epiperipatus broadwayi | reverse complement strand
ACAAGTAAAAAAATTAATAAAACTGATGTCAAAAGTATAAAAAAAGAAGTAGAATGAACATTCTTCATTTTGATTGGCTATAACCATCAAGTTCAAAGAAAGCCTCTTGTCAAAGCCACTCATCAAAATAAAATTGCTAGGATTTCTTTTCTTTCATTTGGAAAATGATAAATGAATGTTTTAGACCATTTTAAAAGTACTTTTTGACACATTATAAATTATTTTGATAAAATATGCTAAAAATAAAATTATTTTAGAAAAATAGTTAAGACTTTAGCAAAATTATTTACTTATCCACATAATGTAAAATTGACCAAGAAATCACTGATGTCATCAAAGCTATTTGGTTGGTCAGTAATATTTGTTTTAAATTTTCCACCATTATCAAATATTTTTAAATTATAAATGAAAATTTATTTTTGAAAAAACTTTCATTCATTTTCATAACCTGACAAATTATTAATATACTTTTTACAAACGAATTTAAAGTGAATATAATATTAAAAGATGAATATATTTTGACAGTTGAGTTTATGTCTTGACCAATTAAAAGTTTAGACTTTTAACTCACTCGGACAATAAAGTAACAGCTGCTACAAGGGTTAAAATACCATATTATAAAAATTGATAGTGTTGAAAAACTCATTGTACCAGTTAAAAATGAAAAAAAAAACAATTATGTATTATAATTTTTTGAAGAGAATGATTCATGACATCCATATTGCAATTGGCCATGTAAAGTGAAACAGGATGATGAAAGAACTTAAAGCAATGTATAAGAACATTACAGTATAAATTGTTGTTTTGTGAACCTGTCAAAAGAAACTAAACGTTCCAAAAACAAGGCTCATTATGAGACCAATTAAAATCAGTCAATTCAATCTTAAGATGTCAAGTTAATCTGATAGACATGCAATTGCAAGTAAACAGTGATTATAAATTTATAATGATTTATCAAGACCATCTTATGAAATTTGTTCAACTAAGAGCTTTAAAAACAAAATGTGATGAGAAAGTTACTTATCAACTATTGGATATATTTACAATATTTGGAGCACCATGCATCTTACAAAGCAATAATGATCAAGAATTTGTGAACAGAATTATTGAAGAAGTTTGTGGAATGTGAGATGAAGTTAAAATTGTTCATGGAAAACCAAAACAGAAACAGTCAAAAGGCTGCTGAAAGAGCAAATCAAGACATTGAAAATATGTTATTCACCTGGATTGAAACAAACAATACAATTAAATGGTCAGAAGGATTAAAATACCTTCAAGTTATGAAAATCAGAGCCCATCACTTTGGAATAGTCCACATTTTCTATAAGGCTACGTTTAGTTGTAAATCTAGAATAGCTTTGAAAGCATATTCACCAATAGAAACTTATATTAGAAATCACTAGTGAAGAAGATCTCGAGATGATATTTTTAAAGATCAATCCAATAGAGATGCTGAAATCAGAAAATAGCCTCAGAAAAAGATTGCAGTATTACAGCAGAAAATAATAATAATGTGGAAGTCAAAATAAATGATTTAGGTAAAGACTTGCCATCAATAATTGTTGATGATTAGAACAAAAATGGAAATGGGAGCGTTAGCTAAATCATAGATCAACCATATTTTTCAAAATAGTGCCAAATGACATGGAAGATAATAAAAGAAAAAAATATTGGCAGTATTGAAAATAATGAAAGAAGATTTTTTTTTGCACTCTAAATCTATAAAAAAAAGCTGAGAAGCTCAAAACTCTGCTAAGCAGAAACTGAATAAGCAAGTTAAAAAAATGTTACAACTTTCAAAGATTAAATTTTCAAATGCAAATGTAGAAAGCATTTGGATAAAAATCCCAGATGTAGACAATGCTAAAGACTATAACTGGAATATTGTAAACTCGATAAAAAATATGGCATTTTAAACAAATTCTATCCTAAAAATGAATTTAAGATATCTGCAAAGAAACTTTTATTTCAATTAATGAAGCTTTAGACATGGAAATAAGTTTAAGAGAGTGTGCATGCAGGAATTCCAATTTAAGTGGTCAAGGATTCCAACATTGTAATTGCACAGACGATTGCAACTCAAATCACTGCAAATATAAAAAATCAAAAATTATTTGCAATTCTAAATGCCATAAAAGCTCTTCCTGCAGAAATAAATAGCTTTGCAATATTATTTTATATATAAACCAGATGCACCCAACCTTTTGAAAGGTTAATGTTTTTATATGCGAATTTGACATTATATTCTCTGTAATAAAAATTACGTATTATTAAATATAATATTTATAATATTTTTTTTAATTGGCGGCTTTAACAATTTTTTTAATATTTAATGTAAATCATGACTACAACCCAATTCTATGTATTCAGTAGCAAATTGACTTCTTTGAATATCAGCATTATTATTAAAATTATTAAGCCTTCTATTCCTACAACAAAAATTCAAAAAAGACATTTTTTTATGTATAAAAGGCTGATAACTATCAGGTCTAATCATATTCCTCAAATTTTTAGGTTTTATAAAATGACTACAAAATAAAACATCATTAACCTTTTCAACATTTAAATCTAAAAACTTTAATTTTACAAAATCAAAACTACCCCCCTCAATTGTAAACTTAATACTAGAATCAAAAGCATTCAATCCACATAAAAACTCTTCTAATTTCTCTTTCTGAATCACAAACAAACAATCATCAACATACCTAACAAATAATTTTATAGAACATGAAAACAGATTAATAACACTACACTCCAAATAATCAATATAGACAGCACACATCAATGGAGAAATAACATAACCAATAACCCAACCAACTCTAATCTTATAAAACACATCATTAGACATAAAATACATTGAATCCTCTATCAGCAAAAGCAATTCATGAAAAACCTTAGTCTTATCTGCAGAAAAACATTCCAATTTTTTTAAAAATTGAAAGAAAAACATCAATACTTTTTAATCTATTAATGTTATGTCTATAGTTTTACCAATTAATATTATAATGAAGAAAATTGTTTTTAAAAAGGCAGACAATAATGCACAGAAATAAAAAAAGATATCTTTCTACTTTAATTTTAAATTAACTTTTTTATGCTAACTATATACATTGGAAATTATTTACAAGACTTATTGAAACAAAAGAGATTTTGAATAGAAAAACAATAAGATAGATGTTTATATAATTAAGCAACAATCATTATATATCTAATACATATTAATTAGTATATTCAATAGACAAATCACTGGTTTAGTTAATGAGATCAGATTCTAAGTAGTGGCAAACATATCAGCTGATGCATGGGTTTGATCTCTGGTCTTAATGTTATTTAATTTTTTTTTTAGAAAGAATGATTTAGTATTGTGAGATGTGGAATTACAGCTTAGATAGCATCTTATAAACCAGAATGTGAAAAGAATAGGGAAAACACCACTTTGCATATTTTTTATGAGATTGATGATTGTTAGTGGATTTGAATGAATCATGTTAGTAATAAGAATATAACAAGAAATGAGGAACAATCCATAAGAAAGTGTTCCAATGTTTCTGTCATTTCTGTGACAAAGGGCACATAATTGATCTATATTTGTGAAGTATCATTTGTAGAAGAGAAAATAATTAGTAGGAAGGGCTTTGACATTTATTTTAATTAAGAAGTTCCAGATATTTGGATTCCAGGTGCTAAAATATTCTTTCCAATTTTTCCTCTACTCCTCATAAATTTTTATGTTTCCTAATGCATCTCTCATATAATACAATGAAAACTGCTATTCAAAATCAGCTTATTGTTTCAATAGAAAGTGCCATCAATGCATTACCCAAAGCATACTTTTCAATATATGTTAAAGCATCACTAGTCAACATTTTAATATTTCCTAAAATTAATTATTTCTTAATTATTAAATTTACTTCTTCATTCAAAAAAATGTATACTCTTTTATCATCAAGCTAATCTGGAATAAAAAGCAGTAGCTCTAAGCATAAGAAATATGCAAAAATATATTAAATTCAATGGTCTCATTACATGGCATTTCTACATTTTATCCTCAGAGAGCCATTAATGAAATGATTAAACTAATTAATTTATTCCCAAGTGATAATAGTCTAATTCCTGTTAACCCTATTGACACTCCACCACCAATTAACAATAATTTTATCAAAACCTTAATAATTCTCATAAGTCAACACACTACTCTTTCACATAGTCTATTTCAAAATAAAATTAACTATTGGCAAACATATGAAATTGAAAATAATAGTATATCAAATAATATTCAATCTTTCTTGTTCTGTAGTAACTAATATATTATCTATCTACTTTCTTTTATTTTTTTAACATCTAGTAACTAAATTCTTCTACTAACATTTTTTATAATCCTATATAAAAGAAAGTAATCAAGAAAATACCATATAAATGAATAATAGATCATCATAATTTTAAATATATGCAATTGAAATGGAAATACCTACCTCCATTGACTTAAGTAACATCAGTAAGTACACAAAAAAAAACAATGGGACCAATGATATCTATCTATCTTTTAGCTCTGCTGTTATACAAGCTTAGTTTTAACATGAATGAATTTGGTCTATTATTTTAATTTATGTGCAGGCTAAATGATTTGAAATCATCATTAATATATTCAGAGGATCAAGCATGAGCTTTAGTTTTAACAAGCTCTGAAAATTAAATGACAAATCAGTTTTGTCCAGCGTTGGTGGTCGAGTGGTCAGCACAGCTGCCTTATACGCAGTTGTCCAGAGTTTGCGGGTTCCCTTCCTGGCCGGTGCTTTGACACATGAAAAAAAAAACAACAATTTTAATAATGTAATAATAAATGATCATAACTTTAAATATATATAATTAAAATGGACAGAACTATTTAAGACTGGTTTTTAATCTTTTGAATGTATTAATGTTAATTTCAGATCATTTAGTTCGCACATAAATAAAAATAATAGATCAAATTCACCCTATAGTTTAATTCAAAAACTATGCTTATATAACAAGAGTCTTTTCCTAGTTGATGACATTATATAACTCAGTGGTAGATAATTATTTCCGTTTCAATTACATATAAAAGAACAGTGGAGTCAACTAGCAAAAACTACTTTCTAAATCAAAATTTAAATATAACCTTATCTATTGTTTTGTTGTTTAGTTAAATACTTTGTGCATCATTTTTTACCAAAAGTAAATAAAATGACATAATTGGTAAGGAAAATGATTATTTATATGTTTGTATAAAGGTAAGTGTTTGTGCTAATTGTATTATTTTGTGCACATTACTACTCTTTATTAATCTATAAGTGCTTTGAGTACAAACAATGAAGCTTTAAAGTTAATTGTATATTAAGCTAAGTGCTTTCGGGAGATACGTACTCCCATATTCATAGCTAGGATTGTAATGAGAAAATATCTATAATGCATATGATATGCAAATATATGTAAATTTGAGTGCATCATTTACAATATCCATTTTCTTGATATAAAGAAGCAAGCTTCTTTTCTGTTAATTGCTGCAGGATTACTTGCTATGTAGCAAGCCTCTTTAATCTTGCGTTTTGTATCATTTCTCTCTTTACAAACAATACTCGCTGCTGATGGTTGAAAAACGTGGTCGGTAGTTTTCTCGTGTTTGGCGAATATTGAATTACCCAGTGCCTTGGTTTTGATTCTATTATATAAGTATTTGTGCTGGGATAATCTGGTTGCAATATTTGCTTTGGTTTCACCATAATTAATAATTTAATTTATTATTAACCACTAAAATCTAATACAAACATAATATATTACTAAGTATTTCTGTAAAAATTATATATTATAAACTTTTTTTTCAAATAAAATCAATACAAATTGTAATTTTTTTTTACTGCTACATAAAATATTTTCTGATAATTGAATCATAGGAAATTCTTATTAAATGAACTAAAATTTATTTTTATTTTAGTTTTCAAATTTTTTTTTTTTAAAAAAAGGATTCATACTTAATTGAAAAAGCTTGTATTTTTCTATTCACAATCGTTAACTAAACATAACCATGAAATACATAATAAAAAATCTTAAAAAATAAATACTAAATAAAAAGATTTAAATAGTATCAGTTTTAGATTATGTATATATGTAAACAAATCTAGAGAGATAACAGCTCTAATTACTATGTCCAAAATGCTACTCTCGTCATCCCAGTTAACTATGTGAAAAAAAAAAAGAACCAATCACTCTGCTGTTGCATTCATTTCAAGAAGCCCCCATTTTTAGTTGCTTGAAGTGACACCTATCTTTCAAGCAAATAAATATATTAACTTCTCACCTTATAGAATATTAATTATTTAGTGCTGTGATAATTTTCTATAAATCATCCTGTTTCCAATATGACTATATACTAATCAGGGTAAAGTCAAAAATTCCTTTCATTAATTAACTTTGATCAATAATTCTTATATGAAAATTTGTTATTAAGAGATTAAAGTGTAAGTTAAGCCTGTTGAGGTCAAATGTGTTATTATTTCTAACAATCTCCTGGTTTTATGAACAATTATTATGCTCAATACATATTTTTATTGAAATCAATGCAGTATTACTTATTTATTGTTAGTAGCATTTTTTTATTAGTTGTTTTCTTGTAACATTAGAAAGAGATTTATTGGAATCTAAAAGTAAAATAGGAAAAAAACAATCAGCTCTAGATAGATGTAATCTGAAATCCATAAATACACTTTCAAAAAACTGTTGTTCCAAGTGGAGGATTGAAATTAAAACACCAAACATCACATGATCACCATTTCTTATGCTTGCTCATAACTTTTATTAAAACAGGCAAAACTCTCCATACAGTGCCACTCAATATGCACAAGCTTTCTGGTATCCATTGATGGAGAGTTTTACCTGTTTTTTTTTTTTTTAGAGGATTGGAGTTTTTATGATCTAAATGGTACCTAATAAAAATATAATTTGTATATAGTTATAAAGATTGCAGAATTTTAGGACTTTTATTTTTGATTTTAAAAGATTTGATTAAGTCTGAATTAAATTTTATATATATTTTGATTTATATTTGCAATTAATGTCATTTGATGAAAATTTGCTTGGTGTGTTCATTTCTTTGCAGACTTGTTACATTAATCTCGATTTTTAACATCTCTAGTGAAAGACTGACTGCTATTAAATGGTTTAATAATGGACCAAATACCAATAAAATGAGAAAAATAAATATATAGCATCAGCAATATGCAAAGCACAGTTATGCTAAGGAGCAGTAGAAAAGTTTTTATATTAAACTTGGTGGTAATGACTTGTACCATTATCGCCTAAAAATAGAAATGATATATATATATATATATATATTATTTTAGTTTGAATTATAAGTGTTAAACTTTTTATTCACATCTAAGATATCACCCACTTTAAATAAATTCATTAATGATTATTATTATTATTTATTAAACTAGAGATTATCATGTCATTTCTAGCTCAGAAATAAATTCTAATCCAATTAAAAATTAATAATCATTAATCCACTTTCTTTTTTTTTGTCATTGTTAGACATATTTAATATTTCCTAATATAAACTTTATCTGGGTTAACACTGATATGATAATCTCTAGTTTATTAAATAACTACTAATAGTCGTTAATATACCTATCTCAATGTGGATGGTGTCAAAGATATGAGTGGAGGAAATTTGACACTTATAGTTCAAACTGTAACCATTTGATATTTAATAATACTAAACGAATGATAATGTCACACATAAAAGATTATGACCTGTACTAACTGAAAAGTGCTACACCAAGAAATGCAACTTGAGGATTGTTTACCTTTTCCAGATGTCTTTATATATTTAAAAAAATTTATAGTTAAATAGAAATTATATATATAATAAAAAAATTATACTAATACAAGTATAAAAAAAGTCAAAAAGATTTTCATTTATTGATTTTAAAAACTAGAAAAAATTCAAAACTGCTTTGTATAATAAATACAAAGTTAATTTGAATACAAACTTTGATTGTAAAGACAGAATCTTTCATTTTATTCATACAACAAAACAACCATTATGAAAGAATGAAACACATAGACATAAGTCATTAAATTTATACTTTGATTAAACATATAATTAGTAATACAATTTATTAAAAAGCAGACGTAAATATAAATAATAGATCAAATTCATCCTACAGTTTAAAACCATGTCAAAAACTAAGCTTATATAACAGAGCTAAAAGATAGATTGGTATCATTCAGTCTTTTCCTAGTTGTTGACGTTACATAATTCAGCAGCAGGTAATTATTTCGGTTTCAATTAGCAGAAGGTACTTTCTAAATCAAAATTTAAATATAGCCTTATCTATTGTTTTTTATTAACAATTTTAAAAATATTAACAGATTTGGATCATAGCTCAGATTGGAATTAATTAAATAAAAATTTAACAGACATTCTATTAAAAATCTATATATTTATCTGATACTTCAATAGTAAATTTTAAACTGAACTAAAGCATTATATGACAAAACGAAGAAATATAAAATTATTTAAAAATAATTAATTTGGAAAAACAGAATGTTTGCTACTTTTGGAAAAAAATTTTTAAAAAAAAATAATGATAATATTAAAATAATACAACTATGTAATTGGTAAAAAATAAAAAAAAACTATAAAAGAAAATAAAAATATGAAAAGTATAAAACAACATTTTAATATTGAAAAGAAAGTTATTTCACTAGAAAGAAAATATGGTACTGTTACTAAAAGAGTTAATGCCATGCTGTGAAATAATTGTATAAAGAATTATATGGTAATAAAGAACAAGAAAATAAATATATCAAGATGGTTTTACTTATGAAATCCCTACCTAGGGCTATGTTATCAACATTACCAGACTAGTTTCTGTCTTATGAATTTTGTCAGTGTGAGTTTTGGATCTGGATTTAATGAATTTGGTCTAGCATCTGTATTTCTCACACAGCAATTTTTTTTCCATGTCTATCACACCATCAGTCTTCAAATTTAAAAACGTTTTGAATCCAAGGCAATTTGCTTTGCATAATTATATAGAATCTGATACTAGCCAGGATTTATATATTTTGGGATTCTTTTTTTTTTATTAATTCTTAAGTACTTTTTCATTTTGAGTTCAGATGAAAAGATATAAATTAATAAACATAAATTAATTAATTGCACTGAACCTGCTTTCAGCAAAACACTGCTAGAATAATAATACTAAGTAAAATTATGCAGTACTGATAAGCTTATATAATTGATATGATGTATTATGTAAATGAGGTACAATATGAAAATAAGGCAATTACTTATTACATTTTTTGGCAATGGAATACATGAATCCTTTTTGTTAATGGAATGTGGATCCTGTCTCTTTGTACTTTCTTTTTCTATTATCTCATTTTGAGCAAATAGTCCTAACACTGGATGGAGAAAACATATGACTCCTGGTGTGTTTATGATTAAAAAAAATCGATCTGTATTCAATCTTTTCCTTAGCTCTATTATACAAATATATGTGTTTGGCAATTGTCATGTATCTATTTGCATGAGATTCCCCATAATATACAGATCTACAGAAAGGGGAAATACAAGCAATTTTATAGACCATCTGAAGAGCATGATCCACAGGTATATTGTCTTTAGTGTTGTTCAATAAATTATTAAGAGAAGGTGGCGATCTAAAATTAATTCTGTATGTGTTAGCACAAATGTTTCTAAGGTTATTTGCAATATGAGAAATGAAAGGAACTCTTATCCATGCTTTAGATATATTATTAAGGGTTTTAACTTTATTTACATTGGTGTAAAATTTTTCAACCGTTTTAATAAGTGTGTTACGATTATAATGAAGCTCTAGTTGATCGTTATTATATGCATCTATGTTATTTCTTCTATCGGCCTCATATTTGCATAGATTTTTGTTAAAAATATAAAAATTTAAAGCCAGTCAGTTTTTTTTCTAATGGAACTTCTAACACAGAATGAATGGCTCTCCTTATTTTTATAGTTTTTAGCTTCATTTTAAAGTCAAGCTCATTTTTATTTTTCTGGATATACATGTCCAGAAAAGCACATCCACCTTTTGAACAGGATTGATAAAACTCCTGGATCATCACATGACTTCAACATTCTAATGCTTTTCAGAAGCAAATTCTATTAATATTACTCCAATATCATCTATTATAAACTTCAATAATTAACTGAAGCTAGATAGTCAGTACTTATAAATCCCAACCTAATGCAGTTCTATCCTCCATATCAGACTAGTTTCTGGCTTATGGTCTTTGAGAGCAATGACCTTTGAATCTGGATATTTTGGATCTAATATTTTATGATCTGATTTTACTTAATAAAAATATATCCAATAAATATAGAGTAAAACTAATAAATACTACAACAAAGATTAGTGTTATCTGATTTTTTAAACAGTTTTATTAAATAACAGCATATATAATGTTACATATGTCATACAAACAGCAATAGATGGATACTTAAAATGACAATTATAATGATAAATGGAAATTGGTAAAAACAAGAAATATAATTAATTCTTGAAGTCAGTTGTTAACTATATTCGATATATTACTAATAATGATGTTTCAAAAAATCTTACTATTGTAACAAGGCCTATTTTAAGTGAAATATATATGTAGTTTTTTCTTTAAACATGTTAATTGTAGTAAATCTATTTCTCCTACTACAATTTGGTCATCTAGTGTAAACTTAAATAATTGTTAAATGGCAGAATTGGAGTAGAAAATAAGATTCGCTAAATAAAAGTATTGCGTGAACTGGGATTGTGTGGTATTTCATTGCTTTTTTAATAAGATAATTGTTGGGTCTATTTGTTATCAAATATTGTTTTATGATTATATATTATACAATATTAGAGAATTAACTTTTATTATTTAATATCAAAAACAAAGTAAACAGATGTTTTTATAGTTAGCACAGTAATGGAGTAAGTAAATGGTCCCAAAAACTAAAAAATTTTAGATTGAAAATCAATTTGTCACTTTTGTGCTTGAATGTCACATGATTCAATTTCTCAGGTAATTAACTATTAGATTATAATATGTTTAAACCAATAAACAATGACATTATACAGTGATAGATGCGTGAGTTATACAATTAGCAAAGTATATGATAGTATATGCTAGTAATTGTGTCATTAGCAATATAAGTGAATAATGAAGTTTAAAACATTTTAGAAAACTACTTGTGAATTTATTAATTGTTAAACTTGAATACAAAACACTTAATAAAATGAAAACTACCATTTGATGAACCAACATTAATCTCAAATAGTACATTTTTTACTCCAGTAATATCAGGCATAATCACTAGATACTAAATACTTGGTTTAAAGATTAGTTTAAAATAATTTTTTATGAGAATTGTAACAAAGGATATCAATGATGTGGCATAGAAATCTGGAACTCATTTTATAAGTTGGGTTTATCAGACAATTTTAGTTACTAATAAAACATTTGATTAATTTTAAAAGATCTTTCAACAGCAGTGTTCTACCTATTCTATAGCCACCTATTAGAATTTTTTCAATCAATTGACACCAGATGGTATAGTGCTATAAAATTCCTATAGACCAGTTTTTGACATTGTCTTCATCAATAAAGACTAGGATTCAAATCTGGAATAAACACACAAATGCATCTAGAAATCTTATTCATCATCATTATCATTTTCAATCATTATCCATTCATTTTTCAAAGTTCAATCCTGTTTCTTCAACCTCCAGCCACTCTTCTCCACATCATCCTAGCATACACACTTCCTTATTTTATTCATCTATCTCACATATGAATTGTTTCTAGATCTTTTACGCTCTCTTGGAATTCAGTTTTTAAAATTTCAACTGTCCCTTTATTATCATATATCCTAGCAATATTTCCAGCCCAAATACACTTCAGTCTCTTAATATTTCAATGATATCAGTAACATTTGTTTTTCTCTCAGTCACATATTTCATTTTTGATCTCTGCTTGTTACTCCTAATATACTTCCCTCCATACTCCATTGAATGATTTGCAGTCTCTATTGCTTTTCTGTTAAGTCTAATAGTCTCAGATTCCTAATAAGAACTAGTAAAATGCATTTATTAAAAATCTTTCTTTTCAAATACATAGGCCTATTTCCTTTTAGCATTAAGTTATTTCTGCCAAAAGCATTCCAACCAGGTTTAGTTCTATGATTAATTTCATTTCCATTTGTAGTAATAATCTGACCAAGGTATTTGTAGTTATTAACTTTTTCTAACTCATCATTATCAATCTTTATTTTTTCTTTTGGGAAAATCCATTGAACGTTATTTTAGTCTTTTTAACATTTACCTTTAGTCATACTTTCTTATTTTCATCTGGTAAGTTATGCAATATTTTTTGAAGCTCTGAAGCATTATTTGTAAAACAACAGCAACAACAACAACTATATCATCTGAAAAATCTAAATGATTTAAATAATCTCCATTTATTTTTATTCCTTTAGCTTCCCATTTTAATTCACTAAATACTTCTTGCAGCACTACTGTAAAAAGTTTTAGAGCTATGAAGTCACTCTAGTGTACATCTTTCTCAATATTAATCTTCATAGTATCATTATGTAATCTAATTGTAGCTGCTTTATTTTCATAAATATTCTTGAGAATATGATGATATCCTGAGTCTATACCTTGATGATCCAATGCTTTAATCACTGAATAAATGTTTATAGAATTAAATGCCTTTTCATAATCAACAAATACAAAGCATAATGACAACTCATATTCATTGACCCTTTCTGAAATTTCTCTCAATACTTGGATATGATCCATTATACTAAAACCACTTTTAAATCCAACTTGTTCTTTTGGTTGATTAAAATCCCAAGTTTTCTGTAGACAAATTGTAATTATGTTGGTAAAAACTTTCTATAGAACTGATAAAAGACTGATACATCTGTAGTTTACATTATCTTCTTTATCATCTTTTTAAGTACCAATATTAATACTGTATTTTTCAAATCAATTGGTACATCTTTATCATTTAGACATTTGGTAAAAATTCTTCTATTTCTTCCCCTTCTTTATTAAGATAATGATTAAAATTCCCCTGGAGCTTTTCCCATCTTTATAAATTCAGAAGATATAATAGTTATAGAAGATACGTTTTCTTATTCTTTATTGCTATATAATTCTTGATAGAACTCTTTTACACTTTTCATAATGGCATTTCTCTGTTTAGCAATAGTTCCATCTTTTTTTCTTATTGCAGAAATAACTTTTCTATCAATAGCAAGATGTTGTTTTTTACTTATGAAACTTTTATTCTCTTCTATAACTTTTTTTGCTAATTGACAATTATATTTTCTTATATCATTATTAAATGTTTGGCATTCAATCCTTATTAGTGCATCATTTTTATGAATTTTCATATTCATTTTTTCTTCATAAATTACCTTTTCTCAATAGAAATTTTACTGTTTAATTGCTTATTTTTTTGTACCAGATCAGTTATCTTTCTGTTGAATTTGTTCAAATCTGAATCTTGTTCATAATCTGTTAATATTTGAAAATGATTTGCAAATTCTAACTTAAACTTATTAGAATGTTTTTAAAGATTAGGAATATCAATTGTGAATACTGTTTTTCTTAATAATTTTTTGTTTTTCTAATCTTGCATTAATAAGTATTTTACATTACACTAATCCTTTACTATTTCCTGAGTTGAATTTATTAAGAATATTACAAACTATATATACATATTTTTTATGTTAAAATATCCAATTCTTCCGAACCTTCATTTCGATGCTTCCATGTCAATTTCCATTTAGTATTTTTCTCAAAGAGTGAATTCATAAGATAAAGTTTTTTGTTTTTTTTGAAAATTCCATAAGTCTATCACCATAACCAAATTTACCCACATCACTTGTCAATATCAATTCTAGCATTAAAGTCTCCCATAATAATTTTAAAATGTTGTTTGGTTTGATTGAAATTTTATGTACATCCATATAAAAAAATCTCTACTTCTTCATCACAGTCAGAATATATTGGAGCATAAACCTGAATTATCTGCATTTGATATCTACCATTAAATTTAATAACTAATCTTGCCATTCTGTCTGATATGCCATCAATCTCCACAATGTTGTATTTTCATTTTTTATTTATAATGAAACCTATTTCACTTGAAGTTCTGTTTATGCATTTGTATTACAGTACAAGCCCACTTTTTAAATTAATTGTCTCTTTACCTTTTCATTTAATTTACAAAGTCATGTAAAGTTTCATTAAATATTAATCATTTCTTCTTCCAATTCTTACAATCTTTCTTCACTTAAAAAATATCTGCAGTTGTACATACCTAAGTAAAAGGTCATAGTCAAATAGCAGAAAAATTACTTTTAGCAAATAGTATCAAATCCAAATAAAAAATCCTAGATGTTTTATAATTGATAATATAGATTTGTTATAGTGATCAATATTTTTGTGGCTATAGTCTCCAATACATATATTTATTATCTTGAATATGGGTGTCATATTCACAAGATAATTATTTTAGTAAATATACTTAAATTATGCATATACCTATATTGATTTATTTTCTTACACTAAATTATAATAAATAGTTGTTATGATAATAGGATCAAATAATTTCTAAACAGTGTAGGTAATATTTTACTGTTTTTTGTCACCATTTTATTTAACTGAATATTTCAAATTTAGAACAACATTATAAAATAATACAATTGAGAAAGTAATAACTAATTCTTTATTATTATTTAGTTCACAATATATTTCTACTGTTTCAAATTTAAAAATTATGACAAATCATCTTATTATAATTTATTTCTTTTTAAATTTTTGTCTGCTCTGAGATGACATGTAAAGGACTTTATTGCATAAAGATTAATATAACTAGCATTGGGAGAATCTTAGATTTGATTTACCAACTAGCTATCTAATAGTGACTGATATGAAATATAAAAGGGTAGGTTAATCAGAAGATGAGTGTTGATGCAATGAATATGATATTAAAATGCATTTGTAATTTGTTTTTATATTCATATTCTTATCTTATATGTGTATTTAAACTAATTTATTATTATGAAAAATTAAAAATGATCTTTGGATTTTTGTTTGGAAAACATATAGATATTTGATTTAATTTGCCAGAGATTAAGTCCAGAATTGAAGACCTTAATCTCTAATCAACCAGTGTGCTGATGATTATTGTCTTCTCTGGTCTGCATCCTAAGCATCTTTCTTTACAGTGATTTTTTATCCTGAAGCTGAACCCACCCTTCCCCCAATATCAGAATAAAATGCAAAAATTTTTTAATGATAAAAAAAAGTGCAAATTTTTCTAATGACTAAAAAAAAAATAAACACTTAGAAAATAAATCAATAACAAATTTCTGCATAATGTTATCAAATATTATGTTTTTTACACATTTAAATTGTTAAATTTTATTTATATTTTTTAAACTTTACTAGCTTGACTCCCTCTGAACTCTGTTACCATAGATTGTTGCTAACTAATTAAGGATATAATCAGCTTTATCTTCTACAATGATTTTTGCGGAGAGATTTTGAGTTTTTGCTCTATCGTCAATAGAGACTGCAACCATGGCAAAAGCGTGTGGCCATTCGAAATACAGGAGAAAAAAATAAAACCAAGACAAAATAATAATACTACACTAAAAAAAATAAATTGTAATGATTATACAAACCAATCTGTGAAATACAAATAAATTTATAGATGTTGTTTCTTATTTTATTTACTATTTTGCGATGCTGTTTTTAACTTTTTTTAGTAGAAATTTTTTCTTTATAAAATATTTCAACACTATTGTTTCTATTTAAAGAATGATATATTTTATTTTTTAGTTACTACATATTCTATTGTGTCTACTTAAAGAACGATTTTTTTTTTTTTAGTTAGTACATATTCATTTTTATTATCAAGTAAATAAATGTCTTGACAAACAAGACATATATTTACCCACGTGTAGAACTAAACTTTATAGGTGAAATACATAAACGTTATTACAAAATAACAAATAATAATTCAAGCTTGCAATTTTAGAAGTCTTTAGTGGGCACGTTAAAAAAACCGAAATATCAAACTAAAGCTTTGATGAATTATTTGAGCAATAAGAATTTGTATATAACAACAATCAGTTATTGCTTGTTTACTTATAATATTTATTATATGTACATCTTTTAAAAATAAATATTTACCTTTTACAACTTTGCCTTTTTTAGCGTAGAACGTAAAATCTAAACAAATTTTAAACGTTGATATGGCAATATAGCTTTAAACAATTGTTGTTAACAAAAATAAAAGAACGCTTTACTGACATTTTCCTATATTTTATTTATTTCGTTTTAAAACAAATTTAATTATGTTTAAAAATTAAAAAATCAGATATATTAATCTTTAACTGAGGTTTAAAGTTTATATCTGTGCTAGAGATCATTTCTAGTTTAGAAAATGATTAGTAATAATCACTATTGTATTTATCTGAGGTGGATGGTGTCAAAGTTGTGAACAGAGTGAGTTTGACAATGGTAGATAAAAATGTAACAATTTACTATAGATAAATACTCTTCATATAATAGAGATATATATGGGAGATAGTGACCAGGGCCAACTAATGAGAGCTGGTTCAGCACGAAATGCATCTTAAGAGTCATTTGTCTTTTATTGCATCTTTATATGAATTTAAAAAGAATGGGGAAGTATAGAGATTGTTTAATATATCTATAAAGATATGACACATGGGAAAGAGAAAGTGAATAACACCATGTGTGTGTATGTTTAAAATTAAAAAAATGAGATATATTAATCTTTAACTGAAGTTTAAAGTTTATATCTGTGCTAGAGTTAATCTCTAGTTTAGAAAATGATTAGTAATAATCATTATTGTATTTATCTGAGGTGGATGGTGTCAAAGTTGTGAACAGAGTGAGTTTGACAATGGTAAATAAAAATGTAACAATATATAAATATTTAATAACAGGAAGGAACATCATAAGCTCCTATTAGATTATACACATTAATAATAAATTAGGTTATTAATATATAGAATAGATTGTATAAAATAATGGAGCAAGGAATAAAAATATGCACGCACATATATACATACACACATCCAACCTACAAACCAAATACTTTCAGTTTACCTTAGATTGCAAATTAAACAGATTGAACATTAAACCATTCAGGTTTAGATGTATCTAAGTCACTTTACATTGAAATATTTCTTTGATTGCCTTGATGTTTTTTAAATAGTCTAAAATAGTATTAAAACAAGAGCGTCTTACTACTTGCCATCAATAGATCTTTGTTGCGTTTTAAATCCCTATTCTCGTATCAGTCTCAGGCTTTTGTCTTATCAATAAAGCTTAGGGTTCAAAGCTGGGAATAATGCAATCATGCATCTAACAATCACTTTTAACTCCATTTTACCTTCCAACTTTGAATCACAAGCTTCAATGATAAAGGCAAAATCCAGAAACTAATCTGAGGATAGAGATTTAAAGTTAAATAGGGCAGATGGCAATTATTGATTATTCAAGCTTACAATAAATGCCACTAGAGTATGGATTTGCTTTTATTTATTATATATTATGAAAATTGAAGAATCAAGGGATTTGTCATATCTAATATGTATGATTTCATTCAGTTGTTTAGAAAAAAAGTGGAAAGTAGCCACATTTATTTTCACAACTCAACCTATCCGATTTTTTAGACAAAATTTGCCCTTATCTGTAGATCTTTATCAAATAGATGATTGGTAATTGTCATGAAGACAATCAAATATTTATTATTTCCTTCTTGGTATGGGAGGGGAGACTCATTTCCTAAAATCTTTCAATAACTGACAGAATTTTAAGGCTATCATAATTTTTGTTGATAAAGTGAGGGAAGGAAACTCCTTCATCCCAGTCAGGTTGTAATCAGTCATTAGTTTTTTTTTTTTCAACTTTTGTTTATCCATCCAGTTTGTTGATTGTGGTGATTAAGCTATACAAGCATTTTTCATAAAAACACGTACACACATTTCTGTAAACGAGTCAATATTTTGAGATATGTGTGTATAATAAACTAAATGTATTAGTGCAAATATATTAAGTAAATATTAATAAAACATCCTTAACATATATATATAAGTACAATGAATCATAACGTATATATATACAACATTCTATACAATCATTTAAATAGTAAATCCTGTTATAGTAAATTGCATATACTTTCATTTAGCATTCAATAGTACATGTAATAAGAAAGTGTTTCGCTTTTATATTTATTTCTCATTGCCATTCAAAATAATCTTTATAACCAAAGAGAATTAAATGTACACATTTTTCATCACACATATTGTCAAATATTAAGTATGAATATAAATCATTTATTGTAACAGCATTAACTATTTAAATATTATATAAAACATTATATATATATATTACAAAAGTTAAATCACCTGCAAACAATAGTTATAATAAGAAAAACAACTTACTCCATGATGCAACTTAGAAGGTTAAAGACCATTTCAAGAAAACACTACTTTTATTATAACCCCATGCCTAAGTTTACAGGTGTTGCTTTTATCTGAATATTTTTCTTTATTATTTAATACAGAATATTAAAAGTCATGTGTAAATAAATTATAAAGTGTTTTGAAAATGATAATAATAATTATTAAAAAAATAAAATGTATTAAATTTTTTATTTTGAAATAAAAAATTATTATTATTTAAAAAAGAACATTGCTATGGGAACTAATTGAAGTTTCTTCAATTGTCTGCTTTTCTAAAAAAAAATAGTGAGAATTATTGTAACTTTTTCATTGTGTCACTTACTGGAAAGAAATCAGTAAAATTGTATAATTATTTAAGTAAAAATTATGCAATCCTTGGGGTAAAAACTCCAAAATGCCTTTCCTGGGCTTTCCAATGGTGTAGCTGTCTATTGAGCTGTAAACAAAAGAATGCCTTCAAATTAACTTTGATCCTGCTGATGCCGGAGCTAAAATATGTGAAACTTGCTATAAGAAAAAAAACTAGCCATTTAAATTATCATATTAAAAAATTTCTATGAATTAGATTGTAAATCTACTTATTTTGATGCTTTAAACTTCTAAGAAAACCCTCATAAAAAACTACATTGGAACACTCATGGGAAAACTACCATGGAATAAATCATGTTAATATTGATAGCAGGCATTTAAAATTAATGATTTTAATGGCATATATCCACATTCAGGAAATCAGAAATATATGTGAGCTCACAAAGATATCTGGGTAATTAATTGAATTAATTATAAGATTTTTCCTCCCACATCTACTCTTCATATAATTTTAAGAGTAAATATATAAATACATTTTTTTATTATTATCATTCTACTTCTTAATTAAAGTTATTGCTATTGTTAATATTTTTGTTGTTTGTTATTTTTCATCCAAAGTTCAAGCCAATTATTTATTTTGTCATTTAATAATAGTATTAAGATGAGGAGGGGGGTAGCAATCAGGAAATATAATTGAATTTGCATAGAGTCTTGTTTTTTATTCACATTTAATTTGATCCTTATCTGTAACTATTATAGATTTGTCAACTAAAAATGAAATTGTTTAGTCACTCTACCATATACGTGGTCAGTCACCCATTAGTTATCTTTGTTTCCCTAGACAAAAATCAATTTTCGAATTATGTGTTTTCCATTTTATTGTTAATTTTATTATGAGAATTATAAAAAGGGAGGAAACCATTACATTTGGGGGCCTTTAGATATCTTGATCAAAACAAACAGGGATTGAATCCAGTTTAGTTTAAAAATATATGTATTTTTTATGAATATTCAAATAACAATTAGTCATTTGAATAGGGAATATAAATACTTGGTTGGATGAGAAATATAATAATTTATTTTATTACTAAAAAAAAAAAAAAATCAATAAACTCATTGTCTTAAAGGCAAATAAAATAAGGTATTAAAATTAAAGTAAATTGCCATGATGGAAAGATGGGTGGGCCTTCTAGTTTTCAAATAAATAAAAGAAGAAAAAAATTATTAGAGTTTTATATACACATTTTGGCTCTAGTAAACTATTAACTGTGTGGCCTTTGGTGGCATTGTTTCTAGTTAAAAACAGAGCGTTATAACATTACCGGGCCGCTAGATTTTTTTTTTTATCTAATAGATCGTATTTTGACATATGGCTGTAATTTTTTTTTTTAAATATTTAATATATTGTTGTTGTTTGTTTTGGACATAATTATTTTATTGGTTTTCATTTGATAAATTTAAAATTAGAAAGGAGACTTTGACCCTTTTTTTGGATCTCAAAAGTACATAATTTTTGACATACGCCTTTATTTGGGGGGGGGGGGATTTCCATTCTAAATCTACTGTTTCTTTTTTTACAGACGTCTTTTATTTTTTTGTTTTGGATTCGATTCATTTCAAAGTAATAAGGGACAGTTTTAACTTTTTTTGGGAATATCTCAAATATACACAATTTGCTTTACATACGACTTTCTTTTTTTTTTTTGTTGTTGTTATTTAAAATTAGAATCGACACTTTCTTTTTGAATTATGTTAAAAATGAGGGGGTTTGCTGTTGATTGATTTAGCAAAAAAAATTCAAACCTGTCCGACAAACTCACTCAGATGTCCGTATTTTCTTATAAACGAAAAGAATTGTTTGGTATTTTATCTTACATTTATAAATACGGTCTTTTTTTTTTGGGCGGCGTGTTTTGATTTTTTTTTTTAATAATAACAAACACGGGGTTTTGATTTTTTTTTTAATAATAATAAATAAAATGAGACTTCTTTTTTCTCTTAGATTTATAAATACGGGTTTGTTTTTTTTTGGTGGCGGGTTTTGATTTTTTTGCTTTTTTTAATAATAACAAATAAAACGTCCAAAACAAAAACCAAAAAGTCAATCGCGGTATTGTTTTTTTAACACAAAAAATATGTATGTTAACCGGTTTTGTTACATTCTGTAGGATTTATTTAGTTATCTTTTTTAAGAGTCATACAAGTTTGTTAAAGATTTTTTGTTTTCATAACAAATAAAACATCCGGTATTTTTATTCTTTTTTAACAACAAAAATTATCTCGGGTTCATTTTTAAAATCTACTTAACATGCTGTTTATTGATTTAAAACAACAACAACAACAAAACCTCTTTTTGCTTCTAAACGGAACGAATAGATATGTCAAAAGAAGTATTTAAAAAAAAATCAATCAATCAAGAGATGTCCAAGAAACTATGCCGCCCCTTTTTAACACTGTCATTCTGGGTGTTAATTACATGATTTACAGATAAAAAGAATCGCAAACAAAACACATTCTTTCCAGAAAATAAATTTATTAATCACATATGACTGAACTAAATCAACTGTAACGAATGGCAGGATGTTTTGGGCTTGCAAAGACGCAACCACCTCACTTTCTCTGTTTGGGACATCCCACAAATATAATAATGTGGTAGACATTTTCTTCTTCTTTTTCAACTCTCGTCCGAGTCATGACAGAAACGGTATTTTTCCACAAACAACTCCAATCGTCTGCCAGAGAACTTGAGAAATTTTATTTTGTCTTTTTTGACCCCCAAAAAAGCCAAAATTAGCCAAAAAAAATTTTTTTGACAAATATCAATAATACGCTGAAAATTACTAGTACGCAAAAATCTTTCAGTTGGGAAATACGGAAAATCATAAACATCAACAAATAAACACTTGAAAAAGATGACAATGCTCACACTCTCATCTTAAATTCTAGCGACAATACAAATTCTGTCAATATGCATAAGAATTCAACCCGCAATGAAATCAACGGCAAACTATACGATCATAGTATTGTTAATAGACGTAGTGTTATTGATATTGAAGTGGTAAATCTGTAGTACATATTTAACTTCACTGCCTGATGACATTACATATCTTTAAAGTAGGGTTTGAACCTGTTTATATTTTATTTGGTCATCCAGGAATATTAAGCACACACATATACACATATCACTTCCACCCTGTTTATTTAAGAAAAGGTTATGTGTAACCAGTTGAATTATTATTTTAGCTTAAGTATATTTTATTTTCAAGCTTGTAAATTCCCTTCACTTAGATAATTGTGTATGTGCATATATGTATTACAGATATAAAAATAAATACAATTAATGTAGAGCTAAAGCAATGCCAGAAATTCTAAAAAAATATTATTACAATTTAAAAATGTCATTCTCATTTCAAGTCGAACCAAAAATCATATTGTAAAGTTATTTGCAATTTTAAAATACGTTTAAATAATCTGCTTTCTGGAACGTATTGTTTACATCTTCCAATATTGCTAAATTTCAAGTATAGGTGGAGCAGAAGTATAGGAACGCGCGGAAGGAGTTCAAATCACTCTTCTCTCTGGAATTTGGGTAGAGAGTGGTAACAAAATGGACTGTGAGTAAAAGGAATTTGCCTCCCTGATCTTAAATCGTCTCTGTCCTGCCATGCCATCGCTGCTTGAGAACTGTTATGTTTAATTGTAAAGAATATTGGAAGATGCCTACCATTATTTTATTAATATTGTGCTTTGCTAAACTTCGTATACGTTATTATAAGTGGTCACCGTAACTTCTAAAGGTAATCCGTTTTGCCGAAGAATGAACTCTTAATTCTCCTCACTTCATTTCTTTCCTAAATCTTAATTGTAATCAGAATGTAATCTTTATTTAATTTATAACTGATTATAAACTTAATTATCGTTAAATTTATGATTTTCTCTTTTAAGTTTTAAACTTGTTTTTTTTTTTGAAACGCTAAGCACAGAATTATGTACTGTAAATTTATTATTAGTTTTTTTTTTAAGTTTCACACTTTAATTATTTTATTTCATGCGGCAAAACTTATTTTAAAAATATATCTTATTAAATTAGTTTTAGTGTGCTAATGTTTTAATCTAGCGAACTTATATTATTTCAATCATCATTCCGATATTTTGAATAAATAGTTTAAACGTAAAATTTCTTATTGAACGCTGTTCGCTCGGTTAAATATTTTGAAATTATGGTTAATGGCGGATTGTTTAAAAATCATATCACTATCGATATTTAAATGCAATTTATGTTCTTTTAATAAATTTGATTATTAATATACTTTTACAACTATTTATTACTTATACACCATTAAGAGTTAAATTAATTAATATATTGTCGTTTAGGAATGCTTGGGTTTGTTAAATAGGAAAAATAATATTTTTTTTTAATATTCGACATCCTAAATTTATTAAAGTTATAGGTACAATACTGAGTGGGTTATCATTTTATCATGGCGTTACGCATGATATTATTGCTTTATTTAAGCTTAAATTATTTCATTAGTCATTTAAGACTTAAGCCACATTCGCGTTGCTTACTTACGATAGCATTTTAAAGTATTTATATTTTGCTTTATCATATTTATCATCCGAACTCCGGATTTTCTTCACGTAACTCGTCTAGGAATGAGGTTTGGTAGAACCGATTTCAGGATAAACATTAGAATATTAAGGCTTTGCATGTGACACATTGGAGGGCGTGCCATGGAATCCTTACCACTCATATTTTCGAATATCGCCTTGTGATAAATACAAGCGGAATCATATATGTGATAAAGCCTTCCAATCCAAAGACGGACATCTCCATTTTAAACGCTGTCATTATAGTTAGCACTGTGAGTTCATTTATATGTAGTTCTCATTTTATCTATAAGACGTGGCGCAGTGATGTTTATAAACCACTCATTTTATCATTAGTCGAATATTTTAGGATTGTCACGGTAAAGCTAATTTAGGCTAACCCATTCCTCATTTGTACAGGCCCAAATATGCTCATAAACGATAAATTATTAACTATCATATCAAGAGCAAACCTCTCTTTAGAGATGAATTTGTAAACGTCCTTATCATTACTTAAAGTAATGATCACCGCATTGATAACATTAATTTATTATTATACTATAACTCATTAGCATACTAAATCAGTTGCTTATATGCAAAGTAATAACCGCATTAAATCTGTGCTATGTTTTCTAATGTAAATTAAATTGTTTATATTTATTAAATTATTATATTTTAATAATGACTCATGCGTTGTGTCTTACTGACTCTCACTCATTGAATTCCATTAAATATTTATAATAATGTCAGTAATATTTAGAAGTTATAACTGATTACTTCAAATAGATATTTATCTCTGGGTTATTCTGTTCTTGCTCATTCTGGATGGATACTATTTTATAATTCATGTTTCTTTTGCAATGCTAGCTGTGTGCAGTTCATTTAAAATTTATAAATTGTCCCTTCACATAAGGTATTGATTGAGCCAAGTTTTAACATTATTTATTTATGCTAATTACCCTGTAGATCTCATGTTTCTCTGCTGTGTCTCTGGGACCAGAATAAATAAAATTTCATGTTATCATCAGAAGTGTTGTTTATAATGTTATAGTTTTAGAGAAGAGCAAATAGGGCAGAATTCATGATTGCTCCTGACCTGTGTATCTCGGGCATGAGTGGATTTAGGGTAGATTCTAAACCTTGTTAAATGAACATACAATTCTGACCGGTACAATATGCGGGAAAATTGGCCGTGTATTATAACCACTACATATGATTTACTCGTATATTAATGATCACTCATATATTGGCCGTAGGTTCGGCCACAAAAGTGGTATAATAAGGTCAAAAAATAAAGAAAGCATGGAAAGCATGTTCACATAAATGAAAAGGCAAATGGAAGGACTTAAAAAGCCAAATTGAGAGTCAAATAAAGAAAACAAAAAACAGAACAATTAAGTGAACAAATAATAAGTAGATTAGAAAATTGTTTTGTAGAGTTAGAAAGTAAAATTGATAAAGTAAGTTTCAAAGGTCATTTGAATGAAGGTGAGCAGGCTAAGAAATATGAACAATTGCATGGGATAATTGAAGAAATACAAATAGAGAATAGGCAAGTGTTGACTCAAGAAAAGTAGAAATCAACTACTTGACTCAAGTATTTGTAAATATTCAAATAAAAGATGAAAATTAAATTAAAATGCAGGATGAGATAACAGAGAGGTTAGTGAAAATAGAACTAGATATAAAAGAAAATTTCACCTAAGGTAGACTTGGTTATAAAAAAACGAAGTGTCACACATGAAAATAGTCAATCAGATATTAGTAGGGATGCATACACAGATGTTGATATACACATATATAATTTTAATCCCAGATTTGTCAATCAGTTCTTTAAAATTAAAGTTTTTTCAAACATGCAGGAAAGGTTCTAACTAAATATCTTAGCAACTTAGAAGTTTAAATAAACAGAACAGTCTAAAATCATGACCATTTGTAGCCATCTCCAAAACACATCTCAAACATGGTTGGATTTGTTGTTTGACAACCTGTAAATTTTGGCTAGTTTAAACAAATTCTGTTAAATTTCTACTGAAGTGTAGATTGTCAAGAAAGGATCAAACACTGTATTGTCCATGAAAAATGCAGACATGGAGAGATATTCGCTCCATTTTTTCAATGGAAAGTAGCCAAACTAAGAGTCTTGACAGCTGATATCTTTTTTGAAAGCCAGATTGTATGTGCAGTTAGGTGTAATTTCCCTAATCACATTGAACAGATAGATGCTGATATGCACTGATTGAAAAACTGTAAAATAAGTAGCTGAGTTACTCAATGTGTTGATGGCAGCAAACCTGCAAATGGTGGTGATCAACAGCTGGATTTAACTCCAACACAGAGAGCCATTTAAAATGGGATCTGAACCCCAGATGAATTTCATTAGGTACAAAAAAACCATGGTATGGAAGAAGATCCAAAGATCAATCTTCATGGATTACTACCCATAAATGTAGGAGGTCAAAAGGCATTGTTACTAGTCCCAATAGAACAAGAATAATTCATTGAACTGGAAGTGAAACTGATATAAATAATGAGGAATATTAATCACCTATTAGAAAAACAAATCATATTTTTGATACAGATATTTAAAAAAGGTATAATGATTGAATGGAAAATGGGGAGAATAAGTATTTAGAGAGAGGCAAAGTTTAATTCTTCTATGAATTTGAGTGGCCTCTAAATAATGACTCTGAACATGTTAACAGGTAAATAATATAGGGGAATGAGCAATTAATTATATAGTACACATTATAAAGCAGATACTACAGAGCACCAAATATAATTAGGTTTAAAAAAATGAATTGTACTATTCAAATGCTAACAATAGTGACAAAAAAGTCATGATAAATGAAGAAAGTATAATAATGTTATTTGCTAAAGCATATAATACACAATATACTTTGAAACCAAAATTAATTTTATGAGTTTATCAATGTTTGATCATGTTGCTTTCTGGATTGATGACGAATGGCAAAGTTTTCATTGTTTTGAAGTTGTCATGTTTTATTGATACTTCAAAGTCCTTATCTCATTACTGTTTCCAACCATGTTATGTTTATATTTGCCAGCCTCTAAGTTTCAAAAGTGAGCTAGATATATTCTTATAGTTGTCAGCCTCCAATTTTCAAAAGTGAACCAGGTATATTTTTATATTTGTCAGCCTCTAAATCTCAAGAGTGAGCCAGGCATAATTCTTATGATGTATTTTATATATTAGCCTTTAAGAGTAGTATAGCAAGGTTTCAGTTAAATGTACTGTTCATTTACATGATTTTATTGGTATCATATTTCTGCTTGAGATAGCTCGCTGATATTCATGTTACTCATTATCAGTGAGATACTTCTCTGTTCATCTCAGCATTGCAAGTGGATGATCAAGTCCAGTAAATAATTTTAATAGAAATAATAAAAAAAAAAATTCTGTCCATACTAATGTAATAGATTTGTAAATATTATCTAGACTAAAGATGATATTGTATGTTATGTTCATATAAGCTTGTAAGTCTGTTTTCAAATAAATTCAGCTAAGCCTAACATTATTGTAAAACTAAAAGAATTTTTTTTAGAGTAGAAATAAAACTGAGTGATGTTTATGTTAAATTGACTAATTTATTACTAAATGGAGGTATTTACAGGTATTGCATTTATGTGAATATTTTTCTTTATTATATATTACAGAATTTTTTAACATCATGTGAAAATAAATTATAAAGTGTTATAAAAATGATGATAATAATTGTTAAGAAGTAAAATGTATCATAATTTTTATTTTTTAAAAAAGAACATTGCTATGGAAACCAACTGAAGCTTCTTTAATTGGCTGTGTTTCTAAGAAAAAGGTGAGAATTATTGTGACTTCATCATATCACTTATGGGGGAGAAGTCAATAAAATGGTAATGATTATTTAAATAAAAAAACCTCCAGGATGCCTTCCCTGGATTTTTCAATAATGTAGCTGACTGTGGAACTGTAAGCAAAGGAATGCCTTCAAATTAACATTGATTCAGCTGGTTTGTTTATTATTATCTAATGCTGGAGCTAAATTATATGACTTATTTGGTATAAGAAGAAAACTAACCATCTAAATTGATTATCACTTATAAATATTCTTCTATAAATTAGTTTGTAAATCTAATTATTTCAATGACCTAAATTTGTGGAAAAACCATCATGGAAAACTAAATGAAACATTCATAGGAAAACTACCATAGAATAAATTAAAAAAAGTTAAATGTTAATATTGCTAGCAGACATTCAATAGCCATATATTCACATTCGCATTCACAAAGATAGAAATAAATATGAGCTTACAAAGATATGATAATTAACTGAACTAATTATAAGATATTTTCTCTTATGTTTGCTGTTCATATAATTTTAAGTATAAATATGTACAAAATTTATTGTCATTACTATTATCATTTTACTTGTTAATTAAAATTATTGTTATTGTTAACAATTTTGTTGTTTGTTATTTCTCATCTGAAGTTCAAGCCAATTATTTTATCAGTTAATAATAGTATTAAGGTGGAGGGGGGGTGTGCAATCAGAAAATATAATTGACTCTGCATAGAGATTTGTTTTATATATATATGTATTCAATTTGATCATTGCCTGCGACTATTATAGATTTGTCAACTAAAAATAAAAATTGTTTAGTCACTCCACCATGCATATGGTCACCTGTTAGTTATCTTTATTTCCCTAGCAAAAATTAATATTTAAATATTGGGTTTTCCATTTTATTGTTAATTTTATTATTACCAATTGTAAAAAGGGTGGATACTATAATAATTAATTAAAAGAAAGGGTTAGTTATTAATATAATAACAACATAATCTAAATATTAGATAAAGTGATAAGGAGCCAAAATAAGCATCAAACAAAAAATATGCAAATTCCAGAAAATACAAGGGAGCAAGAAGACAAGAAAATAAATGAAAAAGTCTAAAGTAAGTAGTTATTGAGGAGCTACAAGGAAACAAAAAAAAAAAACTATATGATTACAATTTAATAATCTCCTGCTACAGAAAATATCAATGCAAAATAAAAAATACATATGGCAGTAAGTCTAAACTATTATATGCTGTATTCTTTGAAACTTTGAATGTTTACTATATACATACATTAAGTGTTTACATAAGCATATTAGGCCATAAATAAAGATGAATTCCATCTTTATTGTTTAAAGGAGGTTGCCTTGGTAACAGATTGAGATTGTTATTGATATAGTTATTGTACTAAATGTTGACTACTTTTATGTATGCGTATATAAATAAGTCTTTTGTACTATACTTTATGTACATTTGTAAATAAAAAAAAATTTCATAAATTAAATACCTAATTCTACATTTTGATTTTATATTTACTTTAATAAATTGTACTAATTGTTTGTCTTTGCTCACTTATTTAAAGGTACAACTACAATTGATTTTGAAATTGGATACGACACAACTTATCATGGGTTTTAGAGAAATTGAGTTTTTATCCATAGATAATGCAATAACATATAAGCAATTTCTGGAAAAAATTTCTATAATTGGTGATAGACAAACAATTTTGAGTTAACATTAACATTTATTGACAGTGTTTTGTAGTTATACCCTTTTAGTTTTCTCCAGAAACTTACTTCTAGTAGAATCTTCTGAAAATAATATATTTTAAAGAACTAGTAAAGAAATCCAATACTTTTAAGGCTTTTTGATATCCTGAATCAGTTTCCTGAATGGAATTTTTTTTTTTTTTTGGCAAATTGTTTTTTTATTGTTGTTGTTTAATGTGTTTGAGTCATAAATAATTTTGAATTTTGCATATGTGTTGATGCTTTCTAAGTCTATTTTATTTAACACACAATATTCTGCAATAGTAGAATAACATAATGTAAAATTCAGTATCCATGAATTGAAGCTTTGTTTTGTCACTTTAGATGCTTGAATTTCTTATGAACTCCCAAGAAATAAACTATTTCTTCTTCTACTACTGCTACTTCTGCTGCTTCCACTGCTACTGCTATTGCCACCACCACTATTGTTCATAAAGCTATTTTTTTTGATAAAGAACTTCATTTTTTCTCTTCTCTTTATAATCTTCATGGTATAAAATTACCTTAAATCACAATTTTAAATTTATTTTAGTGAATATTTATTTTAAACCTGCAATATTTTCTGTGGAGTTTGATGAATTGGTGATATAAATATGAAAACAGTAGAAAACAATAGTGCCACCCAGGCATAATAATCAATAGATGCAAGACTTATACATAAACTGTCTATCTCTTGTCTACTTCTCCAAAATCCACTGACTAGTTTCTAACTTGTAGCTTTCATCAGTGAAAAGCCATAGATCAGACAGCACTGCACTTAGATCTCCTTACTGATGAAGACCACAAGCTAGATACTATTCTGGGGATATTGGATGAGTAGTCACAAGATAAAGATTTATGCATATATCTTTTTTCACCAATGGGTTGTTATGGCTTGCACTGGGTCGCGCTACTGTATCGAGAGTTTGCTACTGTTTCAGGAGTTTGTGTAAGCACAAAAAATGGTGGTCATGTGATATAAATATTCCTGATTTATTTAAGGGTAGAATTACTTTTCTTTGTTATCTTCTAAAGCTTCTAAAATTTTACAGTTTTGTAAATTTTTGAGGCTTAAACAATATAAATCTTTTATTAATACTTCACATTGCACTTTGGACTATGTTTCATGTAATTTATCTATAGTGTCTCATCTCGGCAACATTTTTTATTAATGTTCATCATCCACCTATAGTATTTTATATTAAAATACATCATACAAAAGTTACTTATTTTAATATTACAATATATATATATATATAACTATTTTGATTTTTGTAAAAAATTTTCTGAAGTCAATTGGAATTTATGTTAATCCTATAATGATCTAAATCATTGTTTAGCTTAATTTGTACAGATTCTTAATGGTTTTATAAATTTATATACTGCTAATAAATTCTTTTTCACAACAGCTTTTTTTTTTGGCATTAAAAACTCTCATTAAGATTATTGAGGAAATTTTAGTATTGCAGACTCTATTTTAAAACACAGAATATCTTTTGTTATTATAATTTTATTAATTTCAGAAGATTAACTAAACATATTTACAAGAGGTTTACAAAGTCTGGCTTGGATAACAAAAGAGTTCAAACCAATTATGGTTTTCACATTAAATGCAGATAATCTCCCCAAACATTTCACTGATTTATATTCATCACAATCTGCAACATTTTCAAAAAATACATTACTTTGTGATTGTCTTATTGTTCATTGTATTACTGATTGCATCTTTAAGAAGGATATCATTATAATCATCAAGTGACTTAAAACTCATTCTAGTTTAAGTTATGATATCCTTCACTTATAAAGGTTTAATAGAATTTATTGCAGCACCTCTTGCCTTCATTTTCAATTTATCATTTAATTCTCATATATTTCCTTAATGTTCTTAAATGTGCAAAATGATCCCAATTTTTCAGAATGGCCTTTGCAATTGTATTAATAATTATAAGCTTATTTCTCTGTTTTACTTACCATTGGTCAAATTTTGAGAGGCGTTTATATATATACCTTTTCCTGATGTTAGTAAAATCTTTTTTTTCACAACATGGATTTATTCCTAATGGAAAGTAAAGACTAATTTACTCATTTCACGATCATACAACCCATGCGATTAAAGATCAGCAGAGGATGATGTTATTTATTTTGATTTATAGAAAGCCTTTGTTAAAGTAAATTACATCACTCTTTCACAAATTACTCAAAATCAGTTTTTTTTATTAAACTTATTTATTGGTTTCAATATTTTCTCTATAGTCACACAGCATATGTTAAATTCAACAATAATATTTCATCTAATTTTGAATGTAATTCAAGTTTTCCTCAGATTGTATTTTAATGTCAGTGTTTTTTAACATTTACATTAATGACCTTAAGAATTGCTTAAAACCTTCTGATCTTCTATGCTATACTGACAACTATAAAATCTAAAAAAAAAATAACATCAATGACTGATTGCACTCTTTCTCAGAAAGATATTGATAACTTTAGTTCCTGGTGTTATCTAAATAATATGTCAATTAATTTTAATAAATGTTCTAATTGATTCATTTTATAAGAAATTGGAGGTTGTAAATTTATTTTATTAATTCTCACAAAATTCTGGTAGATCCCAAAAAAAGTTTTATTTTTTAAAAATTAGAAGTTTTACATTTATTTTATTTTATTAATTTTCATAAAATTAATCTTGTTGTGTGTCTAAAAAATCTGGGAGTCTTATTTTCTAATAAGAGATTCTTTCTTTTTCATATAGAAATGATTGTTAGCAAAGTTTTTAAGATCATGGATGATATCTTTAAGCATGGTTATCATTTCTATGTTGATACAAAATTTAAAAATTTGTCATTGGTGCTTCCTATTATTGAATATTGTTCTATCATTTGGAATCCTAACTCTAATAGTTTCTTAGAATCAGTGTTTAACAAATAGTCCAAATATGTTTTTATGAAAAATAAAATTAATCTTCATTTTTTTTCTTGATAAAATTATATAGATCTTAGATTTCTTTTCAAAACTGCGATTATTTTACTTGATATAATTTCAGCTATTATAATTAGGTCTCATGATCTTGATAATCAATCTGCTTTTAAATGTGCATATATTTTCTCTTTTATCCAGGCTACCATTTACATATATTGAGGTTTTTACTAGTATTAATCATTTTAATTTAGGATTTTAAGCATTTTACAGCAATCTTAAATTTAGATACCATTTTTGATTATTTTAAATTAATTCTATTTTATATATATTTCTTTTTTGTTATTGACTTTTATTATTATATAATAGGTATTGTGTATATTTCCTTTACTATATTTGTGTGTAATCTGTAATTGGTTATATGCTGTTGTTTCCACTTAAATAAATAGATGCATTTATTATTATTATTATTATTATTATTATTATTATTATTATTATTATTATTATTATTATTATTATTATTATTATTATTATTATTATTATTATTATTATTATTATTATTATTATTATGATGATGATGATGATGATTAATGGAAAAATGTAAAGAAATTGTCAAAAAATATAATTAAAACTATTGATACTAAAATGACTTGCAATGTCTTTTTCTAATAATACTGTATAAATGTTTATTTTTTGTATGTTTTTTTTTTATTAATCACATAATTTAGAAATATTAATATATGTTGAAAAGAAAATTTAGATTACGCAGGCAGAAGTTCATAAGACTAAAATGCTTAAGTAATCTATAATTACTTCAAGAATGAGGCTTTATAAGGAATGTTAATAATCATATTCTGTTAATATTTTGAAGTGATTTGCAAGTCCTAATTTAAATTAATTTGAAAGTTTCTGTATCAAATGTTAATGCTGCCTTTCTTAATAGTTTTGTCTCCCTAATTTTACAGTAATACATATCTTACATCTTATGTCTAATGTAATATAATGAGCATGCTAATAGCTCTAAACAAGCTGTTTCAATAAATTCCACAAGAGAAAGCTTTTAAATCTCTATCTAGAATTATCCCTATTCCCAAACCAATTTCAAGCTAATGGTTCTCATCAGTGAGGTGCTAGGACATTAGATCCAAAATACAAATTCAAGCCCATCATTTATTGAATACTTAACTATTAAGTAGAAAATCTGAAATGTTCAGACATATCCAGCTATCTAACTTAAATAGTCGTATGAGACTGAATTAAATTCAGATACACCATGTATTAATTTTAGATTTTCTACTTAATTAATAGTTAAGTATTTGATAAATGTTAGACTTGAGTTTGTATTTTGGATCTATTGATTGTCCTAGTGCCTCACTGATGAGAGTCATTAACTTAACACCAGTTTGGGGTTTTTAATTCAAGATATAGATTTTAAATGCTTTCTCTTGTGGAATTTATTAAAAAAATTGTTTAGAACTATTAGCATGCTCATTATATTACATTTGTAAATATAAGCTAATTAAGTCACATGATACATGACTTGGTTTCCTTACTATCTTATGATGATTACACTTCCTGTGCTGAATCTATTAAAGAACCTTGCAATCTTGAAATACATATTTTTTAAAATCAAAATAGTTTAAATTTGCTATATTTTCATTTGGATGCTTCAATTCCATTTTTATTTAGCATTTTCTTTGAAAAAAATTTATAATAAAAAGTTTTTGTTTGTGTGAACTCCATAACTAAATGTAACTGCAGGAGTTCTATCTTTCAACTTGTTTATCAATTCTAGCATTAAAATTTCCCATGGCAGTTTTAAAATGGCCTGATCAAAAGCATTTGGTATATACCTACAAGAATTCTCTACTAATTATTTTATAATTTTGAGTATTTGTTGGGGCATAAACCTGAATTATTTGCATTTGGTATTTAACCTTAAGATTAATAACTAATCTTACCACTCTTTCTAATATGTCATCAATCTCCATAATGTTGTTCTTCAACTTTTTATTCATAATGAATCTCACTTCATTTGTGCTTCCAATATTTGTGACTTTGTAGTAAACCACATACCCCTTTTCAAATAAATTGTCTATTTACATTTTTTTCTAATTTCACAAAATTCAACTATATTCCATTTAATATTAGATGGTTCTTCCAATTCATGCAATGCTTGCCTAAAAATGGTCTTTATTTGGCATTGAATAACAGTCTGAAGCAGTCATTAATGGTATTCTCAGAATCTTCAGTCTTTGGTTGGCAGGAAATGCCTTGGCTAGAACTTTACAACACTCTGGGAATAAGAGCCATAATTTAACCATGTCTGCCATTATTGAAATATATACAAGTGTATAAAAAAGAATTCACACTTCCATATGTGCTGCTTTTAAAAAAAGATCATTATATTTCTTGATCTTAAACTCAAAGTAAAAAGGCCAAAACACTCACCATACTGGCTAATATGAGTTAATGAGCAATCCATCCATATTCACTTACAATTTGAATAATCACATAATAATAGCTTCTTAAATGATAAAAAATTATAACGTCATCTTTCTTTGTGCATTGCCAAATCCATATAATATTAATATTTACTTTATTTATTTTACAATGCTTCATAGAATTAAAACCCACTATTGACAATTTCATGTATATTTATATTGTGTTTGTTATAATTCTGAAAAAGGTTGCTGGGGTAATCGAAAATGTCAATAGTGGATTGTATTTATATGAAACATTGTAAAAGTAATAAAGAAAGTAAATAATATTAATATGATAAGAAATTATGAGTGGACATTAGGAATTCTCTCTGTTTGGTTGCTTAAAAGCCCTAAAGAAAAATTAAAGGATTTCTTTTTAATTAACAGCAAACATGTTCCTGCAGCTGCCTTATATAGATTATCTAATAGAAATATTTGATCAGCCTTATATATAAATTGTCTAATGCAAATATTTTGGTTACATAGAACAGACAGTTTAATTATTTTAATCTTCCAATTCACATTTAGCTTGTAACTATCTGAATTTTAAGTACATCAAATAGTAATTGCACATGCAGTCAACTATAGTAGATGATATATCATGCTTAGCATGCATCTTTGTATAGGACCAAACTTACGCTAGCATGTAGTCCCATGAACAATTGTTGTTTTGAACTCTGCAAGTTTTTCAGTTTAAAAAAATGTCTCTGTATTTTTATCATTCACTAAGAAATGTGCAAATTAATAAGCAGAAGATATATATATTTCCTTCTTAATTTACAAAAAAATATTATAATTGTTATAAAGTTATGTTGTTTTTATCTTACATTCATCAAAACAGTATAGTTTCAAAAATAATTTTTGATTAATTTTTTTTTCTTAATTCCTTTTGAATACAAAATATATTAAAATTATCTTTCATAAATTAAATGTTATTTAAAAATATCTTTGTATATACAAAAATAGTTTTTCATTTCTTTTTGTTACATTAATAATTTAAATTTTTGTCAAAATAAGATATTAATTAAATAATCCATTTGTATCCAAGGCATTTTTTAATTTAATTTTAAATGGTTTATTTTAAAATATCGCAAATATTATTACCTATTTAATAAATATTTAAATCAATCTAAACAATTTTAAATATTTATACAAAGCACTTTTGCATGTATCTATTACATTTTTTCCATAAAAAAATTAAATACATGTGCATGCAATATCAAGATTACACCATTCACTGTGTTATGACCATAAGGCAATCTAAATCAATATATCTATTAAAATATTAAAATCTCGTCTCTTGATGATAAAAATAATATGGCTTAGGGTTATACTACCTGAAAAAAAATTTTATATCCTATTTATAATTTAAATCTTATGTATTTTTAGTTTCAAAAGGGAATTTTATTGATAAAATCACTTGTATATTATTATAGAAATGAAAAACGAAATAAAGAACTTGACATAGTTATAATTTGTTAGAATTAGGAGGGAATAAAACATTAAATATTGCTAAACATATCAAATTGTAATGACTTTACCAGCCATTAAAAAAATTATTTGAGAAATTATAGTTAGAATTTCTCACTATAGGTTTGAGCACTGGTAAATAGAGATTCTCAATTGGATAGGCTTATAGGAAATAGTTTATTTGTAGTTACACAACTTACAAATATGAATAGAAATACAGATAGAGTTATATATGGTTTTTATAGATATAAAGAAGGCATGTGATAGAGTAAATAGAAATAGATTATGGGTACATTTAGTAAATTTGGAAATGAATGGAGCTTTAATGGATCTTCTTAAGAGATTATATGAAAATAATTACATATCATTTAGGGAATATAGAATCAGTTAAAATTAAAAATGGGTGGGACTAAGACAAGGATGCTTTATGTCACCTATTGTTTTGTTTTATTTGAAAGAAATGGAGAGACTAGGAAGAATGATAGAGATACTATTAATAGATAGTAAGAGAGTATATACATTATTGGGTCTTTTATTTGTGGATGATGTCTTCTTGTGCACAGAAAAAAGGAAAAATATGGAAGTTATGCTGAGGACATGTACAATGATGGGTAAAGAGATGGGTATTAAATTTAGTATAGAAAAATCAAAAGTAATTAAGATTAATACTATGGAAAGAAAAGACAGAAATTTTATTGGGAATATAAAGTTAAGTGTGATGAATAAGTATAACTACCTGTATTTAGAAATTGTCTTAAGTAATCAGACAAATTGCTTGGACGAATGGAAGAAAAAAATTGATAAATGAAACAAAGAAAAAAAAGGGATTGAGTGTTTTCATATAATAAATATGACATAGCTAGAATTGTATGGAAGGGAGTGGTAGTAGCAGGGTTAACATATAGTAATGATGCATTATGTGTTAGTAAAGGAACTTTAGAGTACTCAAAAAAATGCAAAGAGAAGTAAGAAGATATGCATTAAATGCAGATGTGTGAACAGCAAAAAAGGCAATAAGAATTCGTGTCAGTATACTTACACAAAATGTAGGATGATTGTGTTATGAAAATTGTTGAGTGTTATAGTGGTAAAAAATGGGATAGAATAATAAATGCATTAATAAAGAATAGGGAGTTGGAGAAATGGAGAACTACTATGGAGAGTAAAAAGAGTTTAAATATATATAGAAGTAAACAGAATATTAGATGCAAGTTTATTTATGATAATGGCAAGGAAAGTAGTTTACTATTTAAAGCTCAAACAGGATCTTTAGAAACAAGAGAATATACACATAAATGGACAAATGTGGGTGATTTAGTCTGCAAGTTTTATAAGGAAGGCATAGAAAATATTAGGCATCTATTAATTAAATGTAAATTCTTGTAAGCAGAAAGGGTACAAATAATGAAGTTGTGGATAAATAAATATAACAAAGTGATTATACAGAAAATGAGTTCTGGATTTTATGCTGGGTTTGGAAAAAGATAAGAGATTTACATATAAAGGCCATGAAGTTGACAAAGATTATATTGTGGAAATGGAATGGAGCAGGATAGGAAAGAATATAGGAAAAACTTAGAGTGGTGAATGAAAAGGGAAGGTAAAGTAGCTAGCAGGTTTCTCTGGGCAGAATGGCTGAGAGTTTCCCGACTCTGAAAAAGGAGAAGTCACAGTGCATCACATTGCATTTAGCTACAAATATATCTGTAAAAGTATTTTTTGTCTCTCTCTTTAATTGTGTCTAATTTGTTTTTAAATATGTTGATGTGCGTTCTTGTATCACTGCTGTAAAGAAATAAACATCTTGTGATCCACAGAGTATAAAGAATAAATGTGATGATTCTAATTTCTGCAAAGCAAGTTTTTGGAAATAAGTTAATGTCATTTATGCTTCAAAGAAGAAGAAGATCAAAATATCTATTTTTTAAATGTAGTTATCTACAAGATGCTTGGTTTTATATCACAAAAAGACTGCAGAAAAATATTAGCACAATTCAATAGATTTTATGTATTTTTAAATTGTAATTCAAACTTAAACTCAAAAACTTTGCGTGCGAAAATATAATACTTGTAAAATAATATAGGCGCTATTGTACCTGCACACAAAGCTACTTTATACTTAAACGAAATAAAATTATACTATTATGCAAGCACTTTCAAGAGACGTGCTCTCATCTTCATAGCTCTAAGTGAATTAATTATATGCAATCATGCAAAGTTCAAGGTTAATTGCTCCTTTTCCTTGAGATCATGAAGCATGTATCCTTGTGGTTGAGGGTGTTGCAATTCATCGTTATGAAGCAGGCCTCCTTTACTTTTCTTTTTACATCATGCCTTTCTTTGCAGACCAGGCTGACATCTTGAAGTTGACACTGATGTCCTATTATTTTTTGATGAATTGCAAAAATGGAATAATGTGATGGATCTGACTGCACTTTAATATATGCATATTTATGTTGTTGTAATCTGGTTTCTATTGCTGCCTTGGTCTCCCCATAATATGAGGCTCTACAATTTGCATGAGTGCATGCAATATTATAAATGGCTTGAGGTGTTTGAGACAGTGCTAGTTTATCTTTAGTGTTGTTAAGCAATCTGTTAGAATAGGGGGGGGGTACAAAAAGTATTGAAACTGTCTGTTAAAAATTTCATAAAATTTATTATGTAAATTAGGAATGTATGGTAGAATAGTATAATTTTATTTCGTTTTAAGTATAAAGTAGTTTTGCGTTCAGGTGCAATAGCGCCTATATTATTTTATAAGTATTTTTAAATTCTAAATATAAAATAACAAAATTATTTTATTATAATATGGATTATAGATTAAATATATGGTATAACATACATTTTTATTAACTAAATTGTTTATATAACAAATGTAACAAACAATATAATGACAGTTTTCATGTATTCAAAATTATTTTTTATTTAGCTGCAGAGTTAAAATCTAAAAAAAACTGATTAATATTGTTATGAAAAAATAAATAAAAAAGTAGTAACTTAATGAATATTTCTGTAGTGTAATGTTCACTACACCACTCTTCAACAAAATAGGACTTGGTTTTTATCAACTTTTAAGACCTTGTGGAGGGATGTAATCATGGACATATGACCAAAGACATGTGAAAAAGTGGCACGATCCTCAAGATGCACATTTTGTGCAGATCCAGCATTAGTTGGCCCAGATCACAATCTCTTACAAATATTTTGTTCATTGTTCAGTATATATAGATAGTCAATTGTTACAGTTTAATTAATAAGTGTCAAACTTACTGCCCTCATAACTTTGACACAAACCATTTGATGAAAGTATACTAATATTTTTATTACTCATTCATTAGACTAGATATTATCCATTTAATAATATTTCTGTAGTGTAATTTTCACTATACTACTCTCATGCAAGGTAAGGACTGGTTTCTACCCACTTTTAACACTTTGTGGAAAAATGCTAATTACCTGTATATGTAAGACATATAAAGAGCTGATTTAGAAAGATAATTCTCTATGGAAAAAAAAATAACTAAAAAGGCAAAATTAAAGCAATTTTTTGTTAGCTTGAGTTTATTATTACTTTTAAAATATTATAATAAAAATAAGCAGAAAACAAGATTAGAAGATGATGTCAAGAAAAAAAATTAAATAAAAAAGCTCTACTACAACGATTATTATTGACTGGCAGAGGATGTTTGTATATAAGATGTTTCAGAGCTTTTCTGAAAAAACTGAGTTTATAAACTAATTACTACCATGGAAAAAAAATCCAAACACAAGAAAGCAATTTCTTATTACCAAAAGTTTGTTAGAAAATCTTTAAACTACTAAAACATCCATTTTCATTATGTAACATCAAAAAAAATGCCAAGAAACAGTACACATACGAAATAGTGATCATGTGATGTTTTGAAAGTTATAAATAAATAATTAAAATTTGCACATAAATTTTACAGTATACCTGCAGTCATTTTTCATCTCAGAGTGCTGTACATGATCACATTTATTAATGAAATTTCTTCAGTTTATGTTGAAAGCACTTAGTTTTATTCTTTATTTATTATCATTTCTGAATTCAATGTGCAGTATTTTGTATAAAATAATTTTTAAGCATAATGCTATAAGTATAATCTTTTTTGAGAACATATTTAAAGGTGAGACTGACTTACAACCACCAAAACTATTAGAGAGATCATATTTTATAATAATAAGACCATTATTATGTTTTTATTAGCTAAAAAGCTATTGGAAAGAAAGAATATTTTCCACAGCATATTTAATTGCAATAAAAACCAGACATTTAGCACATTTTGTAAAATATATATAAATGTGTTTCCTCAATTTATTATTAATAACTATTCTATTATTATTATTTACAATTTTTATTGATATTCTTGTCAATTTATTAATGGATATTATACTGTAACTATATGGATTTCATGGCATACAAAACATAGTAGTGTTTTGAGCACAAATATATAAAGTTGAAAGAAAAAGTAGAAATAAACACAGTCAATTTTTTTTGTAGATATTTTTTACAAGTACACTGGAGTAACCCAAAGGAATAAATAAAATTAATTTTTGAAATGATATTTTTAATAATTATATCATTTTGACAAATGGAAATATGATAGAAAATGTATTTCATTTATATGTTAATTATTATACTGTGTCTGTGCAATAGTATGTATATATTTTATGTAAACCTTATATGAGGTATCTTTATCATTAAAATGTGGTATCTTAAAATTTATTTTATTAAATGGCCATTTAAATATATTCATTTTATATAATACTGCATGTCTGTGCAGATATATATGCATTTTATGTAAACCCATTAGGAGTTATTGCAAATTACAAGCTGATAACTAAATTTTGTGTTTTTATGTTAATCAAAATCAGAAGATTTAATTTATAATATAGCCATATTCTGCAAACTTTAATGTCATTTTTTTATTGTTATTAATAAACTTATATTCTATTGTTAAAATTATTCCAGTAACTTAATTCTAAATATTTTTAGGATATTATGATCACATCATCTCTTGTTCACAATAACAGTTATAGAGCTTATGTTCTCTGAGGTAAATTTGTGCATAATGGTATATTATATGAAAGGGGGGTATATTAGTGTATGGGCATCCAGTTTATAAGAAATTCTGGGTTGGCACAAAGAGTATATTCTTTAAAGTCCATGCACTACATTTTTATTTAGTTTAGTTTTTATTAGATATTAAGTTTATAGTTGGCCAGTACATCAATTGTACTAAATGGCCAGAGCATTGATGATGATCAGCATGTTTTTAATGTGCAAGCATTATTGTTTTTATTGTTATATATTCTGGTGGTTTAGCACCTAGTTTGTGCATCCAACTATGTTTAAATAATTGTCCCAAACTGGCAATGGCTAAATAGTTGGCCTGGTTTATGGTAGACCCATTTCAAATCCAGTCATCAGATTGACTGTTAATTTATTTTGATTGTTGATCATTTATGATGATAAATGACTAATACTTATTACAATGCTGGTGAACTTATGGTCATTATATTTATAGTTACTCTAGTGAGTTAACTGGGCTGATCTGACAGAGTGAGCTCTCAAGATTTCTCATGCTCATTATCATTTTATTTTATATTAAATATTGATAGTTAATTTTGCATTTATTTTGAAATAGGGTTGATGATTTTTCCAGCATCCCACCTTGATCCCATTATCCTCATACCATTAAAATACATATAAAAAGCATTTGTATATATATATATTGTAACGATCCGGAGACAGCTAGACTTACGTAAACTGCACTACAGGGCGCCATCTAGGCATTTGAACCTAGAAAAATTTATAATGTAGGCAGATACGCAAGTCAAAAAACAAAAAAAAACAAAAAAAAATTTTTTTCTTAAATTTTGATTCCGGTCGTTAGCCCAAGTCACTAGCTCAGTGAGTAGCAGAGATAATAAAATATAACTTAATTTTATATCTTAAATATAAAGAATAAAAGCCACTGCCAGAAATTAACACATAAAAATATTTATTTACGCACATATAAAATAATATTTAAATTTTGAGGAATAAATTTAACGTTTATAATTTTATATTGATCTTTAATTCTAAATTTAAGTAGATTGCAAATAATGAGTTTACTATTTATTTAGAGGGTCGAGTATGAATGGACTACATAGGTCTGTATTTGAAAAGAAAATATTCTTCCCTGATTTAACCTTAGGCAACAAATTTCGCAATCAACTGGCGCCAATCCATCCGATACATTCATGTATTCAATGTAGCATGATACGACAACACAAAATACTATATTGTCAGGAATGTACATCTGAACAATAAGTAGAAATAGAGAAGAGATTGACTCTCCACCAACAGGAATGTGACATCTGTTGGCAAGTAGATCAATAAACAAAAAACTCCATAGGAATGGACTGCGGTCTTCTGCCGACTTACAAACCCATCCATAGGCAAACAGAGGGTGTGTGGCGTATATCTATAATCCTGCCCGTAGCGGACCTCATACTACATCTACTAATTACACAAATATATCCAATCCATTGAACCAATTCAACTACGAAATGAATAACCTAAGATTACCCTCCCTTAATATAACTTTACAAACTATATAGCCATTCACGCCCGACTTAATTTTAACATTTAAATACGTTCGCACAGATTTGTTTAAAAATGTTGGGTATAGATCGATTACATAGATTCCACGGTCAAAAACATTTCAAAATAAACATAAACGATCAAAATACAAAATTATTGATACCGACAATCGCAGAGGGAAACTTATAAGTAACCCAATAGTATTCACCATAAGATACTTGCGTTGTCACCAATAACTTAAAAGACATCCGAATAAATACATTTTAGATACTCACCGTAAGGTATCATTATTTATCGAATGTCTATATATTTTGATCAAATATGAAAACCAAAATATAATTAACCGCAAACGAATCCATGCAAGCGTCTATAAACAACTTAAATTTCATACATTTAACCAATCTTTACAATAAGAAAAAAAAAATTGAAATGATGTTTATCAATCGGAAAACATATAAAATTAAACATTATTAATTTGATTTAAAGACTTACAAAAGTCAGATAAGAGTCCGTTTTAACATTTCAGTTGGCTTGTTTATCAATTTGTAAAACTTGACGAAAGTTCTTGATTGATTTTAACAATTGTTCATTTCATATAGCTTATCGTATAAGAGTCCAGGCCTCTGCTTTCAATTCCCGCGACGCCTCCGTTGGAAGGTAATGTTCTGAAGATGGCAATAGCTGGTTCAAGGTATCACAGTCTTTTCATTTTTTTTTTATAGAGAGTGTGGTATGTGCGTCATACCACATCTCTCAAACACACAACGCTGGAACTGTCCGAAAAAAACTGTATTTCCCTTTTCATATTATCCACAAGGATTCAATGAACAAAACGTCACTAGTCTATCACTTTCGTTAGGGTCCGAGCCAAGGCTTAGTGCTTCCATTGGTCAAGCTAAAATTTCTTTCTTCCCTTATCTAACTTTTCATCTGACTTTTTAATTACACAGCTTTTAGATAATTAATAAACATCATTTCCATTTACAGATTACAGGAATTAATTAATACCTGTTTTTACTTTAACTTACGTTATTTTTTTATTAAAATATTTTTATATTTCAACCTTGTATTTTTTTATTAAAAAAAAAATACGTTCAAATACTTTTTTTTTTTATGAAAAAAATATTTTTAAAGTTTAGCATCTGTGCGAATGTATATACGTATAACAAACATTTTTAATTTTAGCGTTTAGTTTTTTACTTTTATTTGCGAACTTTTAAGTTTTTATTTTAAATTAATGTAACGACATATTTATATATCGTTACAATATGCATGTTCAGAAGTATCCTAAATTTGACTTCAATAAATTATATATATATATATATTCTAATCAAATTTTATCAACAAAATACGAGCAATTATCATGATTATAATGTATGCAAGGGAGAATTAAAACAAAATAGAACAGATAAAATAGCATTATTGTACATTTCTGTTATGAATCATATTTTCCCTGCTTAAATGGTAGTTTGGGGTATTAACTTTAGTCTAGCCATAAATCAAAAATCGATTCTTCATTAATACATATAAATAAATTTAAAATATAGTAAACTGTTGATATAATTTAAAAACCACTTGGAATCAATTAATTCATTACATCAGATCTCACTGCAAATGTCAAAAGAAAAGCTTGATTAGATTTTTTTCTCTTTACTTTAATTATTTTGTTCATCAAGACATATTTTTTATAAAGTTAGATTTAATTATTTTATAATTTATTGAAAAATAGAATAACTATGTCATCAAAGAGACAACAGATAGAAAAATAAACTAGAAATTTATAAAAAAAAAAACAAGTTGACCAATTTAGAAAATGATTATTATTACAGTAAGCTCAATATCAATAATACTAAAAAAATTACAAGCAAGTTACGTAGTATAAACAAAGCAGAATATCTTGATATGTGTTGGCAAAAGCTCATGCATGTTGAGTAGATTAAAATATAACAAAAACAATTGAATCTTCATAAATATCTTTTTCCAAGGTTTTTTCAAACTATCTGGACTTTAATTTATGAATTTTACATGAGAAGCCATTTCAGTAAGATTAAAAGCTGTATTAATTTTGCTACAAGAGTTCATTAAAAAATTTCGGTCCCAAATAATATTTTTATTAATAGCTATAATATAATTTGTACAACAGTAACCAATTCAAAAGTTGGACAATCTTAATCATAGTTGTATGAATAGTAGTCAAACAACTAAATCTGTTAATAATAATAATAATTTTAGATATCAGAAACTATTTCTGAAAACTGAAAATGCTTTATTAATATTTTTGTACAACCATTAGGTTCTTTGACTAAAAGCAAGATTTCTATTGACTGACAATCAGCGGATTTATACTTTTCTGTCAGGATAAAATTTTATTCAAGCTACATAAAAACAATGAAGAAGAAATAAGAATCAAATAATTATTTATAAAGTTAAATCAGGATTCTGAAATTGCAATAGGTGTCAATTTTTGATCATTACTTTATTAGACATTGTCATAATTATTGCTATGTGTTTAGATATTTAACAAATTTATATAAGGCAAAAAGGTAGAAAGACATATCTTTTTACTAAATAAATAAAAATACCTGTACATACAAAATTTTTCAAGCTTTAATTTTTTTAATTCTAATTATTCTAACTTGTAAACATCACATAATCGCCATTTAATATGCTTACACATGCTGTTAACAAGAGTAATGTAATGTGATGTACTGTAGCTTCTCCTTAAATGAAGTCAAGAATATCTCCATATAGTAGTGCCACCAAGTGCAAGCCTTCATAATCAATGGATGCAAAAATATTTGTGCATAAAATTTCTATCTAGTGCATACTCATCCAACATTGAAGAGTTTTGGATTTGAGAGCACTGTACCTAGATTTTAGAATCCTAAGATCTAGGTGAAGTGCTCTCAAATTCAAGGCTTTTCACTGATGAAAGCCACAAGCTAAAAGTAGTCTGGGGATGTTGGATGAATAGGCAGTAGATAGGAATTTTATACCCAAATCTTCCTGCATCCATTGATTATGAAGGCTTGCACTTGATGGCACTACTATATGGGGAGATTGGAACATTCTAATTTTTGTAAGTAAGAATTTTTAGCAAACAATTCATATTTTATGTCGATGATGCCGTACTTATATTTATTTACAAATGATAGTTGTAAATTAATAATTGCAGTAGCTGTTTGCCAGAATATCATTGATAATTATTATAGGGCTATTTAAACATTAGAATGTTTTAATCTGAGGATATTAAACGTAACATCCAAGATCAGCGTTGGACAGTATAGGAAGATAACTGTAAGTAGCCAATTTGTATACTGATTAATATTGTATTATTGTAATCTAATACATGATAAAAAGTGGGATAAGGTTCCCAGGCACCACTTGCTATGATGTTTTTTTATAAATGAAGCTGATGGATTATAATTATACACATTATTCTACTATCTAATACACCACTCACCTGGTAGTTCATTTATGTTTATTCCATTTGTAGATATCTAATTGGCACATTAACATGTGGTTATATTTATTTATATAAGCATATTATATCATCTACTAATATTCCATTATAATGTATATATGTAATGGTGTATATACACACACGACTATATCATTGTTATTATTTATAGTGTATAATTACTTATAAATATTTGTAATATATATATATACACATAAATATTGTATTAATCATTCGTGCTGCATACTATATATCAATCTATCTGCATATATATTTGTATATAAACAAACAAATATATATAAAACATACACAAGTTTATACACGTAACTTGTACAGTATATACAAATATATTAATTTTTAAAACTGTATTTTTATTACAAATTTTTATTTAATTTTTTTTTTTTTTTTATATAAATTTTTCATTTTACTCTACTGTTTATTTTTTTATTATCAGATTTATTTTGTATTAACTTTATTATATAAACATTATAGTAAATTTAATTTACATTTTATCTTTTAATTTTTATTTCTAAACATATTTTTAGATAAGATTTTAATTTTTAAAAAATAAATATTAAAGTATTTAATTATATGTAAATATATAAAAAGAATTCTGTTATTATAAATTTTAAAATTTATTTTGCAAATGACTTTTTTTTTGTATATATGTTAATTTTATTTTAAAAATATATTTATTGACATTATAAAATTGTACAGATGCATAATAAAAACACTTTGTTAATGTTGGCTCATCCATTGCTAGCGTTGGTCTGGAAAAAGTATGCAAGAGCCATTCTCCGCACTAGCAGGTTATAATATGAGCAAATACGTACTATTTAGTTGGTATTGCCCACCCCTGCCAGCGCAGAGAATGACCCAATAATGCTAACTTATCAGCTGGGATACATGTAGTGTGAAATCAATGCCCCTCAAGTAGAATCCGACATGTTGCAACACAGACTACTTCTTCTACGATACACTACAATGTGGATATATCAGGTCCAAAATTCATGTAGCGTCTGTGGGCCATACTAGTAGGCTCCATGTATTATTAAACAAAAATCTAGAGGATAGTATCTTATCCTTGTCTTGAAGAGCTTTGAGCTTGTTTTTCATTTTATGACAATAATCTTCGGATCCGCTAATAGATAATCACGTGTTTTATCGCTTGAAAAGTTAAGTAATGTTCCAACACTAGAGATGACATAATTTAGCCTTAATCCAGAGAGCTTTTTTACCTCGGCATTAAACTATGCAAGAAATTGAAAGTCTTTTATAATATAAAAAAGACATGAATGTGCAATGTAGGTTGTGTTTTTAATTTGAACTAATAAGCAATCAAATGGTTTGTTTCTCCAAAGATCCTGTAGTATTTGAAAACCAGATTTGAGGAATAGAGAATGATTTTATGCACATATTACTATGCGAAACTGTAATTAAAAACAAAAATAACTTTATCTTCTTAACTTCTGTATTACTCTTACCAACTCAAGAGATAGTCTAAAGAATGTTATTATTTTAAAGATTTTTGTTTATTAATATTAAAAAAAAATCTCAACTCTTTTATCAACCAATGATAGAAAAAAACCTTCAGCCATTTTTAGCTTGGGTATGTAGCAATTTAAGAGAATGTGTTTCACTTTAATATATTGATACTTTATTTGTAGATATCTATGAACTACAGAGACTTTGATATATAATTATTACATTTAAGTTAAGATTTAGGTTTTTATCATAGTCATATGACTACTGCAACATAAATTAATAAAATATGAAGTTATTTTGTCCATTTTATTGAAATTGAGATTTTAAATCTCTACCAATATATTATAAAGCATTAGAAAAAAATCATTTAAGGATATTCTGTCAAAAATACAATGGCAAGAGTTAAGACCAATCAGTTTGGGTTTCAGTTTTCTAGATGTGATACTGTGGCATCTACTAATACAAAATCACACCTTTATTAAGTTGGGCATATGAAGTGAATGAACACTAACAGATTTTCTAGAAAAGTACTTTATCGTGAAGATGAACATGGTTTTTATGGATGAAACAGGCCAACATTTACATTACAAAGATTATGTCAAAGATAGTCAAAATAAGAGTCATAGATCACATGACCCTATCTCTTAAGCTTGTCAGTTATAAACAATGAGGATTGCCAATTCCTCTACAAGCTTTATGATAAATGCTTAGCCAGAGCCACTACTTAAAATATCTCTGTCAGGAACCTCTTCCCAAACCCTGGACCATGGTTTCGTGCTTTGGCACTCCTCAGAGAGGTGTCAGGGTAGGTTCAGACACTAGATCTAAAAATACCAACCCAAAGCCAGCATTTAACTAAAAGTTATCTATTGAATGGAAAATCTGAAATTTTCAGACATCTACATGTCTTCAAACCCAGCTATCCATCTCAAATAGCTATATGGGGCTGATAGATCTTCAGCTATACCATATATTAGTAGTCTTAGCAATATAAAATTGCATAAGACTTATGGCAGAGACTATAAATAGTCAAAGTACTCTAAAAATACTCTATAAATAGTCAAAGACACTCTAAAAAAGAAAAATATTTATTACTTTCATTGGAAAGATATTGCAGTGTCCAGAAAATAATGGAAAACTACAGTTAGAAAAAGTGCTAATATGTATCACAACAACAAAAAATTATTTAAGAAGGAATTATAAGACAATATCACATGAGATTACATAAATGAACTAGTGGACTAGCAGATGGAAAACTTCCTTTTCTTCATATTCTTATTTCTGAAACAAATAATACCTTATCATCTTTTATATATAACAAAATCTAAACATACAGATAGATAACTAAAAAAACCATCTTATCATCCAACCCAAATCTCTTGTAACTAAATCACTTTTTACAAGAGCATTTTTACTTCACATGATCATCATTTTTTATGCTTGCTCATAACTGTTATTAAAACAGGCAAAACTCCCCATACAATAGTAATAATTATATATCAGTGTCTCTGTAGCTCATAGATAGAGATTTTATGCACAAGCCTTCTAGCATTCATTGATTACTCTGGCTTGTAATGAGTGGTGCTACTGTATGGAGAGTTTTGCCTGCTTTAATAGCATTTTTACTTCCAAATACAACTGAATTAAGTAAAGGAATCAGTCATATATGTGAAGTATTACTAATAAATGGTTACAATACTACCACTATAAACAAAGCATTGTGCAAAACAAAAGCCACACAAAAAGAAATAGAAATAAATGAACCACAGATCAAATTCAAAAGGTATTAAAATACTACAATATAAAAACAATGTTCTCTACTGAATTTTTAATCAAACCTAAAGATATAATCCCTCTAGAAACCCAAGTAGTTTATGAAATTCCATGTGTCATGTATCTAACTACATACATAGAGAGAAGCAATTGATGTATCAATGCTAGAAAAGATGAACACATTAATGCAGTAAAAAAATTCTCAACACCTTCAGCATCTGCTCTCCATGTTTTAGATACTGGCCATTGCATAGACTTCCCAAATATCAAAATCATATCCACATACAGAGAAGCTATAGAAATTTTTAGAAACAAAAACTGCATTAATAAACATGATGAAACAATAAAATTACCAACTATTTGGAAAAGTTTCTTAACACAAATAAATATAAAAAATACTGCTAAACGAAAATCAGATTATTCACCAACCTTGTAAATATAACAACCACGTGAAACAATTTTATATAGTATATCCATGTAATTATTACTTTATATATTTTTTCACCCAGTTGAAAATAAATATTATCAAAATGTTGGTAAGAAATTTATTTTATTCTACTTAACATGGTTAATTCCAAAAACCTGCTTCATAAAATGTCTTTCACCAATGAAAACATTCGTTTCAACTTATATATATATATATTGTAACCAGTTGGCTTACATAGCATACACTAATATAGTGTATGTGAATATATATATATGTAAAATAAAGGAAAAGTAGAAATAAACATAGAATAAATTTTGGTAGATTTTTTTTATATTTCCTAAAATAAAATAATAATAATTAAAGGGTTAAATAACTCTGGGTTTAAAGTAAAATTTCATTATGAAATTAATATTTTAAAAAGGTCTGAATAAATATAAATATTGCATTATTATTAATTATTACTCTGATTTTGAAATTTAAAAACACCCTATTGTATTTTTGAAATTTTAATTAATTAAACAAAATTTTTATCTATTAGAAATCCCCTAAGTAAAAACATGTATATGTTTTCAAAGGGATTAGTGAGATAAAAATAAAAACTGTTTTTAATCAAGCTGCTGTTATCACCTTAGATGAGTCTATAAAAGGGCTGATAACAAATTAGCTCCAGTCTGGGTAATGATTTTTGAAGAGAACAGTCTGGATAGTGATTTGTGAAGAGAACAGTTTGGCTTGCAGTTTTGTAAGAGTTAGCAGAAGAGCTAGCTGTAAAGTTGGCTCAAATATTTTGTGAAGAGTTGATAACTGTAGCAGAAAATGGCCATAGTGTAACAGTCAGAAAACGTGTGACTCGTAAACATAGTGCAGAATTCGACGACCACACAGAACAGCAGCACCATTGAGGTAGCGAAGCCACCTGTGTTACTGAGTTCGAACATAGTTTATCGGTTCCACAATACAATCCACGAAACAACGCATCTGATGCGACATTAGTAAATATTTCCTTAGGCACGGTGGTCAGGGATATGCAAGAGATTCATGATTTTATTTTCGAGTTAGCCAATAATCAAACTAATATTAATTAAACATTCATATTTACATAATCGAGGAAATATTATATAGAATGGGTATCGAATAAATGAAATGTAACTGCAGACGTATAGTTTAAAATTATTTATTTAATAAGAAAATCATTTACTAATAATATTTTATGGATTCAAAGCTTCATTAGCGGGACTTGCAATACTATTATATTTTAAAGAATACATTTATTTATTTAGACATTATTTTATATTGAGGACTTCAGTAGCGGTATTTCCGATACTGTAATGTTTACAAAAGGAATACATTTATTTGTTTCGACCTTATTTTATCTTGAGGACCTCAGTAATGGTATTTCCGATACTGTAATGTTTACAAAAGGAATTCATTTATTTGAAGGCGTAATCTAGCTCCCTAAAATTCTCGAGTAAGTATTTCTAATGCATGCCTTGGGGAATTTATACCTTTGCAATGCAAGAGTCTAAAGTAAGATTTAAGAGTAGCGCAGACATATATTTATTTAATTAAAATATTTATTTTATGACTAAGGGCAAACATTTATTTGAGAGTGAATTACGAAGATAATGCAGAGGCGGAGTGATATATAGGATAATAAAATTAAGTAAAGGAACACGTGGTACGCTTTAGAAAGGCGATATGGAATGGCAGTATAATGAAACTGCAATGCCATGAATGAGTTTATAAGACTGTCGGGCTGGTCTCTGCCTCGGCCTGATGAAGTAAGGTGTCACATAAGCATAACCAGGGACAAGCGGTCCGTGTCGCAATTTGCCGGCTGGCTGCATGACAGATCAAATCCTACGGGAGCATTTATTATGTCCGCTTGTGTAAGACGACTGGGGTTAATTTCAACCCTGAAGAATCCGGAATATTTATGCGGAATAGATCATCGTGTCTTTAAAACATAACACATGTATAAGTATAAACGATTATGATAAGATTTAAATAGACTTCTAATTCGGCCCTACATTTTCAACATTTACTAAAGAATGTTGGTGACTCTCAAAGAAATGTAATTTTCTGGAATTATTCATGATGATTTAATAAATACAAAACATATATAAATTGGGAATTATTATAACTAATACGTCAGCCATTTGCGAAGTAGTAGACCCCTGCATTACAATAAATGATGCATTGAATGTGTGTCGATTTATATAAAAGTTAAGTTAGTTATGAAAGCAAATATTAATGAAAATTTGACACGCATTCATTGTTCCAAGCGATCATAGATTTAAACTTTGGAAATTGAGACAATTATGAGCATGCAATAATTAAATAATAACTATAGATAAAATGTAGATTTGAGAAATACACACCCAAGAAAGATAGAGTGAGGTAAGCTAGATTATTAGAGAAATTTACACATTAAATTAATTATTCAATTTTAGTTATACAAATGATAGTTTTTACATTTTATAATTTAGATAAGTAATATGAAGAAGTGCTATAGCATATTATTAGAGTACTCTAAAGTTTGAACACAGACAGGTACCTGTTTTATAAGAAGTTTTCTGATTCCATTAGTTTAGCAGCAAAAAGTTCACGAGTGGCAATTCATTCTTGTATTTAGATATTTCATTTACTTTCACAGCAGCAGCAGCTTTCTCATTTATTTCAGGCAGCAGATCTTCATGGTGAATTTATGATGGGCAATGGAAAGTTCAGCATCCGATAGGCCATCTCCCGATGGAGAATAATCTAGGTGCTTTACTCGGTCATACCTTGGCAGGAACAATTTATTTTTATATTTTGGAGACTCTCAGTGATCGAGAGCAAAGCTAAAGTTGAAGTGAATGTCTCCAGCAAGTCTAAGATGGCCTCTTTTTTTATCTTGATCTTTCACATTTTTGTTAAAGTATTTTTAGGTTCTACTTAATCTGCCCTGAGGATAATCAATGCATTTTGTTGGTTTTAATTAAAGAAAGCTGCTGTTCTATTGTTTACATTTTACATTTACTAATTACATTTTGGGGAATTTTTCTTTAATTAATCTATTATCTATCACTGACCGATGCTTTTAAATTTCAAAGACAAAAAGGGAACATAAGATTATTTTAACTTTTAATTAAATATTACATCAGATTTGTTTAGAATTATTATTAAATGAAATTTAAACAAAGCAATAAATATGAACTTTATAATCCAAAATAAATGATTAAAATTATACAAAATTATATAACTAAAAGAAATCTAAATTATATTATTTTATCCCTATTTATTGCCTTTAATTTGAGATCGAAATGTGTGCGTGTTTATGCTGAATTCTACATATATTTATACATTTTTAATATTGCTACACACACAATTTGATATCAAAAAGTTTAAATTTGGGCGGGATAGATCGGTCAGTGAGAGACGACAGAAAAAGGTGAAACTTAAGATTCGAATACGAATCTTACTGTTTCATTAGTAAAGCTAGCTGCAAAGATAGCTAGAATAATTATCAAGAGAACTGCCACAAGGATGTAAGAAGGCAAGATAGTAGACTGTTTTCCTTAGCAGGAGTTTGAATTTACAAGGAGGAAATGGGTCAAGATTCTTTGTAATTCATAGCCTTAAAAGTGTTCTGGAAAACAGCTTGCTGATCTGAAACTTACAAAAACCAAGTATAAGTGGAACTGACTACAGAAGGAAAAAAAAGGCCAACCATACCTGAATTATGTACTTTTATCTGATGATGACAACAAACCGTGATTATATTTTTCTAATGTATCAAAAGAACCAGCTTTCTAAATGAATAATTATATATATGCTGATGTATCTAAAGGCAGAGAAGAACAGATAAAAATATATACAGCTGTGGTGAGTAGAGTTATATATAATAACAAAATTTTAAATAATTTCTTTAATAAAATTACATTTTGAAAGTGATGCATGAATTTGTACTTTTTATGTTTACAGTGGGTGTATAGTTGAGCAGGGCTGTGTGGGTGCAATGTGTTTATGGTGCTCTGAAGTATATGCTTGGCACTGTCTAGACCTAGATATTGAGCTCCCAGGGTAGTCCAGTAGTGTATATGTAGGCCTCATGAATAGGCCTTGGTCTCACAAATAGACTTCATCTATACCCCTAAGTCTCATGGAGATGAGCAGGGTTGGCGCAATGCCTTTTATTTTTTTTTCTTTAAGGATGATCTGTCTAGGTAATTAGAAGGGGCAGTGCTTAAAAATGAGGTATTTTCTCGTGACGTCATGGAGCTTTGTGTACTGATAGTCCAGCTTGGCTCTCTGCTTATCATGGCATGGGGAGCTGCAGTTCATGTATTCACATTAACTCTCTCACCTTGCCTACTTCATCAGCATTAACTAATCAAGCAGAAAGACATTTTAAAAAATGTATATATATTTTGATTCTATAAACAATTTTATTTTTTGTTTATTAAGAAGAAAAAAAAGAGAGATGATTTGCTATATATATTTTGCAAAGAAATAATTTTCATATTCATTAAAAGAAGAATATATAATTTAAATACAAGCATAATTTTGTTTGAATTAAAATCTAAAAAGCAAATCTTATAAATTGGTCTAAAAATGCTGATAACTAATCAACAAGTACTTGTCAAAAATTGACTATACTTTTTTAAAAAAAAAAGAGAGAGAGAACTTATAAACTGAAACTAATTTTAAATTGTATATATATTTTGTTTATACACATGTATAGGTAGGAAATTTATGTATTAGAAAATTATATTATTGTAAAAAGTTGAAATAGATAAAAGTCAGTGTACACGCACACTCATATATGTAAAAATTATTGTATAATCATTTAAATATGTCTATTTCTCAAATGTACTGCACTCTGTGTGCATATTTATATATATCAAAACCTACCTAGGTAAAAATTGATGTCATTTATTATTTTGAGAAAAGTTGGATATTATGAATTGCACGTTTGTGCACACATATATGTAAATCATTGTAATAATTTGAAATTTTGAATGGTGAATATTGTAAAACAATGTAATAACTTTAGTTGTGTATATAATTTTGTATATTTTTCAAAATCAGAGCCTTATCCTATAAGACCTTAAATATCTTTTTTTTTTTTGTTATTAATAAGCCCGTATTTAATTGTTAAAAATTGTTTCCATCATCTCTTGGTCACATACAGTAATAGAACTTATGTTCTCTGAGCTAGATTCGAGCACAGGATGAAAATATAAATGAGGATGTGTATTTAGTGCTTTGATCAATCATCATCCTGCTTGGTGCAAAAGAGAATACTCTTTAAAGCTCACACACTATATTTTATTTGTCTTACTTAAAAGTTAAATTTATAGTTGGCCAGTACAAGTGGCCTGAGCATTGATGATGATCAGCATGTTTTTAATGTTCCAGCATTGTTTTGATTTCTGATTATTGTGTACTTTAATGAATGGGCACTAAGCTGGTGCATCCAAGTTATGTTTAAATAATTGCCTAAACTGGCAAAGGCTCAATAGTTAGCCTGGTCTAAAGAAGACCAATTTCCAATCCATTCACAAGGTTGACTGTTGATTTACATTTTTATTGTTCAAATCCAGCCACAAGATGGACTGTTGATTTTATTCTGATTTATTGGACTGATTTGTTATTCCCATCAATGATGATGATGGATGGTTATTCCTTTAGTTGCTTTACTTATACTGATATTTACTTTATAATGCTGGTTAATATATGATTGATGTATAGTTTTTTAGTTGCTCTTCTGAGTTAGCTGGCTGATCTCTCAATGATCTCTCAGAGATTCTTTAATCTCATACTCTTATATCTTTAAATATTTACTTATAGATAATTTTTCAAATTATTGATATTTGTATTTCATTAAATGGACTGTGAATGCTGATGTTTCCATCACCCCAGTTCAATTCTATTTCCTTCCACTTTGATACCCCCCCCATCCCGTTACAATATATATGCCAGATATATTGTATAATCATTTATTATAAATATCTACAAATATAAATAATGCTCCCTTTATGTTTCAACACATAGTTGTAAACAATGGAAAAAACAATACAGTTAGGGATTTTAAGTTGCATTCCAGATAGCTATGTTAAATCCACTTAGATTTTTAAAATGGAAGAATAAGCACATTTAATAATTTCTGAAAAATATAGATCATAATACATAAGTAGAGAGAAGAAACTTTTAAAATAGAGATTATTATGCATCTATATAAAAAATATTTTAGTTAAATTTGAATTTTCTTAAACTTCAAGTCTACATATAAAGTTTTCTAATTTAATTAAGCATATTAAAAGATGATTGTTATGAATAAGCATATGCACTTATTGAATAAATTTATCTGGCTTATTGTTTAGGAGTTTATAAGAAATTTGAGCATTGGTAGTGATAAAGTTGAGCCACAATCCATGGTTTTGAGATCCAGATTCTGTGCTTCTATAACTTCAGCAAACTATACAAAGCTCTAAGATTCTTAGATTTTATATAACTGCTAACTTGAAAAAAATAATTGTATTCCCATGTTAATGTTTTTACTATTATTTATATACAAAAATTAAAAAATAAAATGAAAAAATTTGTATTGAAATTTATTTCATAAAATTATTATAAATTATATTTATGTATAATAATAAATGCCTTAACCACAATAAAGTTATAAAATAAAAAATTAACAACATATTTAAATAAAATTATGAATGAGAACTTTTAAGTCACCTCTCATAACTCAATATTTAATTAAAATATAAAATATTCTATATAATAGACAAATTCTGAATTGCAAACAATAAAAATACAAAACTCATAAAAGTAGACTCATCAGTTGTGCCTAAGCATCATTATCACTAACCGTAAATCAGAATACATTTGAAAGCAGATTTTACTTGCTTTATTTTAAAGTGTGAAAGATGAAATCTATACAATTTTTAAACTAAGAAACATTATATTCAATTAGATTTTTAAAAATCTTATTATTAGCTTATATCATCATCATCATCATAATTTTCAAGCATTATCAAACCACTGCAGGATGAAGGTCTCTCCAAGTTCAATCCATCTTTCCAACCTCTAGCCTTTCTTCTCCACATCACAACAGCACACTTTTTATTTCATCCATAAATCTCATATGTGGTCTCCTCCTAGCTCTTTTAAATCTCTTGGAACCCCATTTAAAATTTCAACTGCTTGTCTATTATATTTTCTAGCAATATGTGTATAGCCCAATTCCACTTCAGTCTCAATCCTTTCAATGATGTCAGTAATACCTATTTGTTCTCTCACCCATAATATTTTGATTTCAATCTCTTCTTGCTACTCCTAATATGCATCTCTCCATATATATATTGTACCATTTTCAGTCTATTTAGACTTTATACATCATAGATTGTTAATGTATTTGTTAATTAAGCTAAGTCTACATTTATTCATTCTTGATATTAGAGATCTTCACAGAATGTAAATACATTTCCAGATTAATTCATTTAATTCATTTTTTTAATTATATAATTGCTCACTGCATTAGTTTTTAATTAATTTAGTTGTCACCACAGTTATATAACCCACTGATCCAGGATGATTAATAAATGTAAGTGTTCTGATTAATTTTGGGGCTCAGTTTCTTTTTTTATATAGTAATTTCCTGAGGTTATAATCTATAAAGCAGTATTGTCATTGTAAAAAAAAAAAACAATAGATAATCTCAAATTAGTTTTTTTTCTTCTCCAAAACAACTTTATTGGGACTATTCATGTTACATGAGCTAAGTAAATCAAAAAGTTCAGGTAATCTTGTCACCTTATGCTGGCATTGTAGCACTAGATGGCTGCAACATGGTGTAAATGTGGGTGCTTTGAATTTCTCAAGATGAGCATTCATCTGCTTGGGAAGGAGATGCTTGTCCAAGTGTCTCTGAAAAGCCATTCAGGAGCCAACAATTTATCTCTCTGTTTTATCTTGGTGAGTAGCTCGAGGAAAGTCTGGCAGGCATTGAGATTTCCTTGCATGAAAATGAGCTTACATCTGATAAGCCAGATTGCAAATGTGAGGAAGATAGACAATCTAATGAGGGAGAAGGTGCTGTTTTTGATGACATGCTTAATGGATGATATGTTTTGGGTGTTGGTTGTGCTTCCTTCATAGATAAGGTGCCGAATCTGACTGAGATAACAGCAGGTGAGTAATACATGCTGAATATCTCAAATTAGTTTGTTGGCATAACTGAATATTTACAACAACAACAAAAAAAAATAGATATACAATGAACAAATTATATCATGAAAAGCGATTTACTGAATTTACACATAATGCTAATAATAAATAAGGGTTAACAGAATCACATACACATTAAACAGATTGATATATAATAAGCAAGTAATTAATATTTTATATGGAATCTTAATGTAAATTAATCAGTCTCTTTATTGAGGATCCATTCACTTCCCAAACTTTTCATTTTTGTTTAGTGTCTTTATTTTTAACAGTTAGTTCATTCTAAGGTTATATTTAAAAACTCACAGATAGTACAATGATTTATCTTACTGGTAAGTTTCTTTGTAGTCAAGATATTATTTAATAATATACCATGCATGGTTTTGTGTCCAAAGAAATCCATGGTTTAGAATATGGGTTTTGTTCTTGCAAAGTTACTCAGTTTCTGGTTTAGGAAAGGCAATGGTTCAAATCAGGGTATTGGTTTAGACTTAACACACAAAGGATATATTAGCAGATGCTCTGTTTTTACTCAGACATTGCACGACAGTTCAACACACAAGTAAATCTCTGATAAAATATTTCTATTGTGGCTTCACTTGGGACAATACAAAGTTCACTTTAACTCAAGTGTTGACTCTCTCCACAACCAAAAAAAAAAAAACAAGACAAGTCTTCCTCCATCAATCTACTTTCTTTTTTGTATCCCACCATTTTTCATCTATCATGCAGATTCTATTCTCATTTTTCTCTTTTCTTTTGTACTGAATTACTTTTTAATATTTTTTTGAAATTTTGGTTTGTAAAGTCCATTTCTGATAACTCCCTCAGTAGTCATCTTTAATGAAAGGCAATTAGTATTTTCCTATAATTAAAATTACTTGCCTTCAGATTTTATCTTGATTGCAATCTGAATGTGTTCTTATTATTTTTTTTAAAATATAATCTTCATTGCATATAAAAAGAAATAACTTATACCAACAAAAAAAAAAATAACAAAAAAAAATTTACACAAATGCATTTCTCTCTTTTTTTAATATTCGGGATTTTCCATTGCCAATACTTTTGTACCACATATATATATATATATGAAGTTAAATTGACAGTGATATACTGATATGCAGCAATCAATAAGACATCTGTATTGACCATTAAAAATATATAATTTATATATACACCTGGGTCTCGTTTTACGCGGATTTATTTAACGCGATTTTGAAGTTACGTGATTCATGTTTCTTCGGAAGTCAAACTCCGATAATGTGCTATTACATTAAATAATAAATTTCGCACACTTACGTCATATTGAAAGTAATAGCACATTATTGGAATTCGACTTTCATCTTAGTAATTTCAATATCTTCAGTGCTTTATAATAGTAAGATTTTGTGCAATAATGAAATTAAAATCATGATTTCCACATTTTATGTACACCCACATTAAATTTTACAAGATTTTAATGTAAATTTGTTCAAACATTTTGCGTGATAATTTTGCATTTTAAATCACATTCTGTTTTTGCTTTTTAAAAAAGAACATGTCCGCAAGTTTATTTTTAATTATTTTCTTATTAATGACACTAATCACGAATATGCTCTTAAATTCCAATGAGAGCTAAATGGTTGTATATCTGGATATCACGAACTTCATAAACAATTAATAAAATCATTGTCTCAAAGATTAATTACTAATTATGTTGTCACCAGAAAACTATTAACACAACATGAGAGTGAAGTTGGAGCTAGTTGTATTTCCTCTTGTAAAAAATCTGATTTTTTACCAGTTTGCAAATGAACCTGTTTATCGGCAAGTAGTGATAATAATTAAAACATGTATAAAAAAATGTCAATTACTGTACTGTAAATTATGCATAAAAATATATTATTTTGAATAAAATTAAATATTATAGTTAAAAAAAGTTTGTCTTGTATCAATTTTTTTCAAATTTGAAATTTTTTATTAGTCATATTTTATTTTCTTATTTTTTTTTGCATGAATTTTAAAGTAATTTTACGTTGGTGCTTTGCTTTTATGCGATTTTTGAAAAATCACAGTCCATATCCCCCCTTTTTCAAGGTAAGTTATGTCTATTTTTGTGCGTGTTTTCTGAGGAACCTATCTATTGTGTAAAACGAGACCCAGGTGTATATATAATATTTACTGAGGAAATAAAATCAGAAAAATATACCGTAACAATTCACGAGTCCGACTTGCTAAAACCATTTAAAAAACTTGTTAATAAAGCATGCTTTCTTTCATACATATCTAACTATCACAATTGTTATAAAGATAACAAATCAAACAATCATTGATTTTCAAAAGGAATGAAACTTGAATAGCAGCAATCTTTGTAAAATCTTGATTAAACCAGATGATAATTTTATACATCAATGAAGATATCAATTTTAATCATTTTAAAAAATCCTGTGAATAAACAACATTTGTTGAATATGTAGTGATAAAAGTATTTAATAGTATTTATGAAGAAATAAACTCTGAAAGTGCATACTATCAACAATATTATATGAAGTCTTATATGCTTACTAATATATTTTCAAGAGCAGTTATCTTTACAGTATTCTGAAGTCATCTACTGTAAACTTGAATAATCAATGGATATTAGGTAATGCTGTGCCATAAATTTTAATCTGAATCCTAATTTTCATTGATGAATGCAAAAAAGTCAATATGGAAATGGAAGTTTTCTAACACTACATTATCTAGTATCCATTGATTACTCAAACTTACAGTAGATGGCTCTGGAGTATGGTGAAGGTAAAAGAGCATACTATAATAATATACAAATTTGATTTATTAGAGCCATTTTAATCAACTTGTAAGTAATGCTCTGTCTTCTACTAATGCCTGTCAGATACAAGATGGACCATATTTATATAATTACCATGTTTTTGGATATCAAATCAGTCATTGATGCTTGAAAGTGGTGTAATTTTTAACTAGCTATGACCTGTGTAAAATTTTTATTAAATAGGATCACAGATTCAAATAATAATTAACATATACATTAAAATAGTTTTAATAATTCTGTTTATGAAGAATTATTAATTATGTAATACTAAGTAGGATCAAATATTTTTGAAGAAATATATCCAAAAGTGTATACAATAATAATTTACACACCTGTGTTAGTAGAATAATTTTAATAAAATTGTAAATAATTTTCTCTCTCATAGTAACACTAATCTACCAGTCAAATATAAAATGAACTACTTCTCTCTAATTATTATTCTGTTATTTGCAAAGCAAATTAATTACTGATTTTGGAAAAGAATAAAATGTTAAACTAACCATGATCTTTATAAAATTTTAATCAAACCATTTCATTGTTTTAATAAACATGATCTAAATTCTAATAATTTTAATACCACTGTTTTAGCACAAAGAATATTTATTAATATTTATGGAGAAATAAAATCCTAAAGTGCACGACATAATAATTCATAAGTCATATTTACTAGATTTATTTTAATTATATAGAAAGAAAGCAACATTTTAATCTGTGCTGTTTATTTTTTAATGTATAAAGCTACATGCAGTAATTCAACAGTAGGAGTTTTAAAAATACAAATGAATCACTTGTGGTTAGAGCTTAGGTTTATATAAGCCAAACATTACTGACCATACTTAACTCAGGGCTTGATCCTATTATGTGCATGATATTTTAGTTGACAACTGAATTGAACAAATTTGGTTGATATATCACAGAAAAGAGAAAGTTTCTCATTTATAATCATTTGCAATTAAATGGATATTAGTATAAAATGTATATTAATCACAAGTGAATAAAAATAAAAAACTGTCTCCTGTGATATATCAACAAAATTTGTAAAATTCAGTTGTCAATTAAAATATGAGATATATAATAGGATAAAGTCCTGAATTAAGTATGGCCAGAAAGGATTGAAATATATAAGAATAAGCTGTAAGTGCAATTGATTTACTTGTCCTTTTAAAACTCTTCCTGATGGGTGAGTGTGCATAGATTTAAAACTTTAAATATGACAGTGTACATTTGGAAGGTTAATTTCCTTCTCTGTAATTACATATATGTTTAGCACTAAACTATTAATTTATATAGATTCATTTTAATTAAACTGAGAGACTGCAAACTTCTCAAGTGCTTATGACTATCAACAGCCAATCAGATCGTAACACAGACAGAGAATCCAACAAGAAAAGGGCAGTTCCATCCCCTTAACCACTTGCCCCTCTCTACATTCAAGCCAGTCCAAAGCACCTAGATCTGAAAGTGTGAATCTTAAATATCTTCACACTCAACTCACTGAGTTCAAATTACAAACATAAAGTGTGAAATCTTTTGATTTACTACATAGTAGTTTTTCAGTGTTATAACTTGCAGCAATGTATGTAAATAATATTTATTTTATAAAGCGCAGATGGTATTGAAATTAAACTGAGAGACTGCAAACTTCTCAAGTGCTTATGACTATCAACAGCCAATCAGATCGTAACACTAAGACAGAGAACCCAACAAGAAAAGGGCGGTTCCATGCCTTTCCCCACTTGCCCCTCTATACATCCAAGCCAGTCCAAAGCACTTAGATCTGAAAGCGTGAGTCTTAAATATCTTCACACTCAACTCACTGAGTTCAAATTGCAAACATACAGCATGAAATCTTTCGATTTACTACGCAGTAGTTTTTCAATGTTATAACTTGCAGCAACGTATTGAAACAGTCAGCCTGTACAATCCAACTGTTTCATCTACTATATTCTATAGTAGTAGTCTTTTATATATAACTACCACCCAATTCTCATGTATTATGCTAATATTATCATAAAAACCTGGCTAAATTTAAACCTAAATACTTTAACTATATGTGTGTGTATATATCTCTACATATAGAGAGAAAATTGCATTGATATTTGTAAATCTCTAAAAATATGCACATATATATTTCTAATAATAATTAAATGAAAAACAGGTTGTATGTGTAACTTAAGACTACATATATGCTAGAAGAATGATGTTAATAGAATTTAAAACATTAAAGATTTCTTTATTTTAAAATATTTATTAAATTAGTAATATTTGAAATTATATATTTCTGCATATATCGGTCGAGTTACATATATAACAAAATGTTTTTCCAAAGTTTGGATTTGTTTTGCTAGTCAATGTGACTCCAGAAAAGTTAATCCTGGTCGCTGAAAATTGAACCAGTTTATATTTAGAATTAAAATTAGATTTAAATTAAAAAGATTGCATAAATTACCACATGTCATAGAGGTTAAATTGACCTAATTAAAAATTAGACACAGCAGGCTTCCACGATTAGCGAGTAAGCTAAGAAAATGAATCTAAGAATAATATAATGAAGGAGAAGGGGGGGGGGTTGCTGGTATAAAAGCTAGAGTATCCATCTTTGAAAAAGAGTCTCTATAATTACAACTTTAATAAAGTACTTGAATAGCGTAAATGATGATCATGTTGGGGTAAAAACCTAAAATCTTGCCTTCTGCCTCCAATGAAAAGCTACCTGATGCGGAGAAAGATGAAGTAACCACCATAACACTTAAAGAGGTCTCATGATGAAGAAATAACTTGTCAGCAGAAAGAAAAGAATATGGTAAATACTTCTTCAATTCTAAAGCTTTCCACTAAACTCAACTCTAAAATGCTAGCTTAAATCAAAATCAATGGCCATAATAATAATGTAAACTAAACTTACTTATAAATGTAAATTTTATTTTGTTTTATTCCAATCCTAAAATCTTGCCTAAAGTATAAATGATCTAATAACTTTGTTTTAATCCTAATATCTTGTTTGATTTGATAAATGATTTGATTTGAAAATACATTTAATATCTGATTTTATAATTTCTGATTTCCTATTTAAACTGATTTAAAAATTCATTTAATATTTAAACTGATTTAATGTTTAATAATTTATCTGATAAATACTGATTTAACTGCTTTATAATTTTATCTAAGTTATTATTTGCACAAATAACACCGTTCATTTATTGATATGATTTCTTTATTTGTTGGTTTACTTGTAGAAATCATATATGATTGATTTAGTTACATATTAGTTTTATTCTAAGTAATTAAATGCTATTCAATTTTAATTTGCTAAAATCTATAATGTAAATGTTTTACTATATCTTAAGTTAATGATAATATTTGCTGTCATTAATCTTATATATTTAAAATTAACAAAACTGAATCAATCATATTTCAGCGAATGTCACATAAGTTCTATTTTAGAACAAAGCCAAATTCCAGATTTCACATATGTGAAATCTTATCGTATTCTAAATCTTGCATTTCGTAATTAAATCTATGCCAAATCTTATTATTTTCCATTGTGATATTGTTTATGCCATATGTATTCAAAACTGAGTTTTATTCGTAATTAAATCATTAGCGAGAATTAAATATAGATTCTCATGCATATATATGTCATTTCACGTATATATGTAATATGTGTAATAATGCACAAACTAAAGGCTGTTTTGAAATGGTTAAAATATTTTAATTAAGATATAACTACAAGCATACAATTATTCTAAAATAGATTTGCTTTTAAATATAATATTTAACCAATATTAAGTTGAAGTGATAAAATGCTGCATACATCTATAGTTCTATATTGTAATTTCCCCATATGCTGTAACCCTCCTTAGATAAATAAAAGCCTATATAGATAGTTTTATAACTTGGATTCATTAACTTTCTTTAATAGTATAATTATAAATACTATAATATGAACTGATACAGGGTAGTTTCATGAAGGAAACTATTATTTAGCATCTTAATTTTATGATATGATAATGTTGTCAGCGGTGCGTATGTGTCCTTAAAAAACACTATGGTGTAACTCATTTGTTGCTGCATTTCTTTACTGGGCGTACATGTTAGGACTACACCAGTACACTTAGTTCAGGCAATTATTATCTTCAGATGGTGATTGGTATGTGCGAACCCATTCTGCATCCCTAGAAATGGAACATGAGACTCCACAGAGCATGAGACTCCCACTTATATAAATTGCTTGAACATCCGGACTAAAGGCCTCCTATTTCATAGCAATGATTTCGGTTGAAGGGAACCGTTACTTGGTAAGAATCCTGTGAATAAGGCACATATACGAAATGCAAAAAGACTCAGAATTATGTTTTATATATGCCTAGTATCTGAAGTCTAGCTGCCAATAATCAGTTCATTCCTCCATTATAATTGTTAATTTCAGCCTTGATCTGAATTAGAATCCAATTTAAAATGTATATTAGCTATGTAGAGAATATATTAATTATTTGCCCTTGGTAAAATATGTTTTTTATAAAAATTTATAATCACTTCCACTAACTATAAAGCAAATCTAGCTCCTAATATAGCATAAACTAGGCATAGATGAGCATGAGCATATTGATTTAATCATAAAATTAGTATTAAACTTCATGGAATTGTAAATTCAATTGTATTATAATTTCATCACCTGTGAGTGATAGATTCACGCATATATAGCTAAATAAATTAACATTTGTAACCGAGAAATTATAATCACTTGTGTGTGATCAAAACGCTATATATAAACCGGAAGTGCATAAATATTAAACTATCACCTACAAGTGATAAACACATATATGTATAAGAAACCTAAATATTTGTAACTAGAAATTTATAATCACCTGCGAGTGATTTTACCTATCTCTTATATATGTAAACCAAATCATGTATACCTCAGCCATAAGGAATTATATATCTAAGCCCATCACTTGCGTGTGAACCCAAATAAATGTAACATCCCTTCATCACCTGCATGTGAGATCAGACACCGAGATATTGTAATATTATTTTTGTTTTAATATTTTACCTTCATTAAATTGGTTTTAAATTTAACCTTGCTTCATGTCTTAGTCTTGCTCACTGACTCATAATTATTTATAATTTAGTAATTTTTTTATTATTGGTTTTTGAAAATCAGTTCAACGTTTAATAAACATATACTAGCCACATGATACTTATATAGCTATACTAGATAGAATGCCAACTTTCTCCCAATCTTTTGCTCAACTGATGTGCTACTACCGGCACATGAAGAAGGAAAATACTGCTGTGGCCTCAACTGTGTCATCCGCAAGGTGGTAAATCTCTGAGCAATGGTAAAGGAACTAGGGTTAGGCCAGAGTCATGGCATCCACTACTGTAAACTGGTCGGCCTTAGGATGATTTATCAGAGTTCTAGATTTTGTTCCACAAATGTACATATTTGACCATTACAGTATGTAAATAATATTTATTTTATAAAGCGCAGACAGTATTGAAGTTAAACTGAGAGACTGCAAACTTCTCAAGTGCTTATGACTATCAACAACCAATCAGATTGTAACACTGAGACAGAGAACCAAACAAGAAAAGGGAAGTTCCACCCCCTTCCTCATTTCTTATACCTCCAAGCCAGTCCAAAGCACCTAGATCTGAAAACTACTGCGTAGTAAATCGAAAGATTTCACCCTGTATGTTTGTAATTTGAACTCAGTGAGTTGAGTGTGAAGATATTTAAGATTCACGCTTTCAGATCTAGGTACTTTGGACTGGCTTGGATGTATAGAGGGGCAAGTGGGGAAGGGGATGGAACCACCCTTTTCTTTTTGGGTTCTCTGTCTCAGTGTTACGATCTGATTGGCTGTTGATAGTCATAGGTGCTTGAGAAGTTTGCAGTCTCTCAGTTTAATTTCAATACCGTCTGCACTTTATAAAATAAATATTATTTACATAGCTCATCATGTTACTTTAATGACAAATCAATCACTGAAAAGAGGTGAAACTTCAAATTGATGATGATTTTTATAAAATCTTTATTAAACCAGCTCACAATTTCTAATAATAATTAAGGTGCAAATTCTAATAATTTTAATAATCTAGAAACAAAGTTATCATTAAGAATGTTTAATAATAGTCATAGAGAAATAAATTCTGAAAGCACATACCATATTAATTCATTAGTTAGACTTACTACAATCATTTCAAGGAACTTATAAATAATACCTAACATGCTGATATATGAACAGCAAATCAATGATTGTTGCTAGAAAAGTATGAATCTCTTAATTGTTTTACTATAAAGAATTCTTGCCAAATTTATATGAATTTCATTATTACACATCTGTTTCTATGTTGGTAATATTTATTATTATATTGCCATGTATCACATAAACATAAATGTGAATGATATCACTTAGTTTATACAAATCTAAATAGGCATGTGATCTCTAGACAGGGTTTAAAACCAATGACTTAGTATGCACATGGACTATGCATATGAAATGTCATTCTATACATGTCTGCAATTATAGCAATTTTATTCCAACAGTAATATTAAAACTTGTGATTGTATCATAAATTTTGTTCTCTATAATGGATATAAAATACATTGATATAAATCATAACCTTTAAAGTACAATTAGGCAGATATAACTATAATTTTTATTATCATAGATCATAACAATGAGATATGTCTCTTAATATTTCTATCTGTGACTCAAGTACATGCATATACACTAATATTGAAACAGTAAGATTTACTTTACGATCTTTGTTTCACCTTTCTTATTCCTTTCCTACCCTCTTACCCTAATTTAAACCCCAATTTATCATAGTGTGTCTATACTGCGCTTATATACCGAAATCCCACCTAATTTAGACCACAAGTATAAATGCTCATGTTATATATATAATTTAATAACACCAGCAAATATTTAAAACTTAAGAAAAATAATATTTTCGTTATTTCAAGTTGTTTTGTTTAAATCTACTATTTAGAAATATTACATTCATAATATTTGTTTTCATTTAATTTAAAATAATATTAAACTTTTAAATAGATTTAAACATTAAGAATTTAAAAGAGCAAATAAGTTTGTTATTTTAGATTTTAAAGTCACGGGATAAATTTTATGAAGAAAGTAAATGAGGGTTGGGAAGAGAACAATAGGTTTAATTAATTGGATTTCTAAAATACATTAGTTAGTGGCTTGAATATTTGGCCATCTAAATAAACAACAGATCTCCATTTTGGAATTTTTTTGAATTAAAATAAGTTTAAAACAAAAGTTTAATTCAAATATCTTAAAAGTAAAATTAATTATAACATTATGTACTATTCTCTTAGATATTTGGATGAGATGAGTTGCAGCATTTGTTTTATGGCAAATCTATTTTGGGTAATAGATTGTTATTCCACAGGGCAGTTCCATTGTATAATTCTATCATATATAGAGGTGATTTTATTAATTACTTAATGAGTGGCTATATTTGGAGAAGTTTATATTTTAGAGTGAATAACTTAGTGCCCATATTTGAAAAGTATATATTTTAACAAAGCTAATAGTAATAGCTAACTTTTTTTTTTTTTTAGAAAGAAGCTAGCCAAACCTGTTTTTTTAATTAGAAAACTGTATCTACCAGCCTTTGCAAAGGGAAACTAGAATGTAGGGGTAGAGACTGGCAGGAAATCTATCTTCCTTCTCGGGAATGGTCATTCTGCTGCCCGACATACCATCTGATGCCCTTTACCTAAGAAGACCTGTGAACTGCCGCTGCTGCTAAAAATATAACAGCTTAATCCTGAAACAAAGAAATTGTTGAAAACATCAAAATAAGTGCTGCTGCTATCAAACAAGGGAAGCTAAAGTCTTCATACAGATCTGAAATCATGTCAAGTCAACTGAAGAAAAAAAAAATGTGCATATTGAATGTCACACTAATATGAGGTAACTTAATTAACCCAAGAGCTCTTGTGAAATTATATATTCCCTCTTATAAAGCTATAGTTCTTTCTTAATTTATTTTCTATCATAAAACTGTCTACTTTTGTATAATATCTTTGTAATATAACTAATGTGCTTCTCTCTCTATACTTGGATTAATATTTTTGAATTTTGCTAATTTGTTTTTTTTCATTATGATAGTCTGCCTGGATAGTCATTGAATGAGCAAATCACTCCTTTCCCTTTTAAAATTAGTATGCCACTATATTATTGTGTGAATTGTAAAACTGTCCTTATATATTAACTATCTTGTCCAATTGATTGTTCGAGGGCTATTTTGTTTCATATCTTTACAATCGTTAAATAACTTTGTCTTTTAAGAAAGGTATATTTTCATTTGTTTAAATATAACATGAGGGTATATGTGAGGTTAACAAGTGAATAATATAGAAATGCCTGATTACATATAAGCTCACGAATTCCTATAATCATGCATTCCCTCCCCATAATTAAATATAATTTGTTTTATTGTAGTTTAATTTTAGAACTATAAAATTTGAGGTCAAGAAGGTGTGGACCTTCTTAAAATCATTAGGAATTGATTAAGAACCTTTGCTCAATTAGAATTATCTATTTTTACCAATACTTTATGTATTTTATATTTATGTATGTTGCCAGTGTAGGTGTATTGGGTGTTGAGGCCTGCTTTGGATTTTTCAACAGTACATATGACTGCGTCCATTTCCTTTTCTCCTTGTGGTTCCCAGATAGAGTGGGTGCTAGAAAGACACACCTGGGAATTCTACATAGTAGTTACATAGTCATGAAGTGCTTGGATAAGTTCAGACTTGAGCTGTAATAATGTGACAAAACCTTATATGGATTTATGGCAAGACATTATCCTGTCTGCTTTATTTTATTATTTTATTTCATTTTACAAAGCCACAGTTTCAACATATCACACTCCATCCTTTACATAAAATCTTACCATCGATCCCTATAATATTAAGTTTTAGTATTTTCTATAAATTGCCTGCATCTTGATCACTTCCTTACCTTATAGCTCATCAAGGTTTTGTCTGCACTATCTTGAATTCAACATGTTTCTTTTATTGAAATATTAAATATATGAATTCTAAAAAGCAAATACTTATTATATTCACTATAAGCATCTCACATATCCTTGCAATTAATCTTTCTTTACCCAATTGTAACCTTGTTTTAGCACATTATTGTAATGTTATATTGTGTTAATCTGAGGTATAGAGAATATATAAATTAACCAGGCATTATTGTAAACCTAAATGACATTTCTTTTAAATTTACATGTTAGTGATTCAATGGCAAGGTCTGGCTTAAACAGTCAGTGCCCACATTTATAATAGTAAATAAATAAACAATATTAAATTTTACTCATTTTGATTTTACTTATTTATTTTCTGTGATCCACACCATTACCTTGGTCTATATCACATTATCAATATATATTTTGTATCATACATAGACATTAGTTAGTAAACCTAATGATATATTTTTATTCTTGCTTTTCCATGACCACTGGCATCAACAAGAAACTATGCTATTAATAGCATCAGATACATTGTCATGTAGGTGGCACTGTGGAGAATAGACTTTGGATTCAAACTTGAGATTTCTAAGGTGTTGAGTTTCATGTCTGGATTGAATTCTGCAGTGTGTTAATGAGGCAGATGAATCTGACCATTACAATATGTAATGAACTAATCATTATATACTAAGATTTCCACTACAATATGTGGAATACCAAAATATAATTAAACAATGGACATGTGTATAATTATTTTTAATGCAAAGCAGGGATGTGCACCTATGAGAATGTATATCATTATATCAATATAATTAAGTAGGAATTCCACATTTGCATTTACATTCTTGGAAGAGAGCAATATAAAGATGTTAAAACCTTACTTCAGACTTCAATAATTTTTATTTAATGTCTTCACACCTGTTACAGATATTGATTATATATATAAAATATACTAGATACATAAACATCTCATATTCATCATCTCCACAAATAAACAACAAACAAATGTATGCATTTAAATTAATCAATTGCATTATCATTTTATAATATGATTCTATAAAGTTATTGCACACATTTAACACTTATTCATTCAACATATATAAAATGAAGTTCAAATATTTAAATTTTGATCACATGTTCTTAATTGTTTATTCATTATTATCCTATATTTATTTTAAAAATTTATAATATTCAAAGGAAAATTATTTATTACATTTTTGACAGTGCATTTAATTTAAATGATAAAAACAACAATAAATATCTATAATGTTTCTTCATAAATTATATTGTTTTTATTAAAATTTATATACACAGGTTACCAGTAATCTATGCATAAATAGAGATGAACAAGGCAAAACTCTCCATACAGTAACAATTAACAATTATGTGCTAGTATAAGAGAGAGTGATCATTAGATAAATAGAGATGTTGATATAGTATCTAATTTTAATTTAAATAAGCTTTTAGTCATAAATATATAATCTTTCAGAATTATTTATTTCAGAGCTTTAGTTATATAGCTTTGTTGTTGACTACAAATCCTTTATTCTTTTATTGTTTTAATTGAATTTTATTTATAACATTTAATTTTGATGATCTTTTTAAAGCATAATCATTTATTCTAGTAGCAATTCTCTTCTTACTATAGTGTCACCTAGTGCAAGCTATAATAATCAATAAATGCCAGAAGATTTGTGCATTTAAATTTGTATCCAGTGCCTACTCATTCAATATTCCCAGGCTATTTTTTAATTTATAGCTGCAATCACCGATGACCTTGGGTCTGAGTGCAATGCACCTAGAACTCTGGAATGGATCTAATGCATCCCCCCAGAAACTACCTTTTACTTATTTAATCAACTATAAAGCAAATGATCCCAACCTGAGGACACAATAATGTTTTTAATCCAAGCTAATTTTTTGTATAGCCATACAGATCTGAAAACAGTTCAGTTTCTGTATATTTTGATGTCTCGTTTTTTTAATAATCATAGTCACCAACATTCTTTGGCTAGGATTGATATTAAACCCTCACAATTATCACATGATCACCATTTCTTTTCCTCACACAAGCTGTTAAAATAGTAGCAACTCTCTCCATACAATTGCCAGCTGTAGTAATCAATAACATTTACTCCCTCCCCCAGAGCTTATGATGATCATCAATGAAAAGCATAGATCTTTTAATCTAATGCATTCCTCCAGCAATTACCTTATTTGCAGAAAATAATGTTTACAATGCAAGCTAATTTTTATATATAATCAATCGTACACATCTAAACCCAGCTCAGTATCTGTATATTTTTTATAGCCATAGTCACCAACACCCTTTGGCTAGGATTGTTATTAAACAATTAAAATGTCACATAACTACTAGTTCTTTTTCTTGCACAAGCTATTAAAATAGTAGCAACTTTATATAATAGCGCCACCTAGAGAAAGATATTATAATCAATAGATGCCAGAAGGTTTGTGCATTTAAATCCCTATCTTGTGCCTACTCATCTAATATTCCCAGACTAATTTCTAGATTATGGCTAAGATCATTGATGAGATTTGGATCTGATATAGGCAAATCAGCTTGGATTGAAAACATTATTGTGTTTTCAGTTTGGATTCATTGTTTATAGCTGACTAAAGAGGCAAAAGATAGTTGCTGGAGAAACGCATTAGATCGGAAAGTCTAGGTATATTGCTCTTACATCTAAATCCCATCATCGATGATGGCCATAAAATAGAAACTAGTCTGGGGATATTGTATGAATAGGCATTAAATAGAGATTTAAATGCACAAACCTGGCATATATTGATTACTATTACTTGCACTAGGTGGTACAATTGTATGGAGCTGCTACTGTTTTAATAGCTTATGCAAGAAAAAGAAATGGTAGTTATGTGATGTTTTAATCATTTATTCATTTGTCAAGTTGTGTAGAGGGTAAGATAATTCATGATTTTTGTTCGTAATGCATTCTGAAGACTCCCCTATGATGATCGGTCACATATCCAGAGAGGATCTTGCATATTTCAGTCTATTATTGCAGTAAATCAGGGGTCCCCAACCTTTTTGCACTTAAGAGCACAATCTATAATACCGGCCAGGTGGCAGGCACCATTTATTTTTTTCAACCAGATGGCGGGCACCATTTATTTTTTCAAAGTAAATTTATAGTTGGATATTGTTAATAATACACATAATGTACAAAAAAATATTTATTTCAAAAATAAAATTTTAACATATAATTAACATTTATATTTTTACGCTGTAAAAGTATAGTATGTCCTACAATTTGATTACAATATAATACAATAATTTATAAGAAATTAAAAAAATTAAATTTATTTGTATCAGATAAATAATTTTTTATCATGTTCGGATAGCGGTGGGCTCACGTAAAATGGTCTGTGGGCACCATGGTGCCCGTGGGCATAGGGTTGGGAATCCCTGCTATCAGATATTTCAATTACATTATAGCCATTTTATAAAAAATTTGCAGATGATTTCCTTTTTTATCTGTTTTAAAATGAGCAGCAATAAACCCTTGAGGCACAGTTTTTTTTTTTTAATTATTTTTTAAATAATGTCATTTAATACTTGGTTAATGCTGCATAAAAATTAACAATCTTTTATTAAGTGTCTTATAAGTTTTAAAATTTTATTCATATTTTATTATTACTTTTTTAATAATTAAATTTTAAATTACTTTACACACTATTAAAAATTATACATTAAAAATAAAATATAATTTTATTATTAATAAATAAATAATAATGAATATTACACACACACGCATGCACATGTACACAATTTGAGTCGTTTGCTTTTTAAAATATATACATTTTTTTATTATTATATTTAAATGGTTTTATTCTTCCCTAGCTAGACTCCAAAAAGTAAATATCTGTGTTATACCACCCCTTCCCCCAATAATGAATACCATAATCTTGTGAAATAATTAAACCTTTCAATATATATATATATATATTTGAGAAAAGCAAGCCTATTGTTCTTTATAGTCCAAATTCTGAATTATCAAAATAATTTGGTCAATATTGATAATTACTTTAGACTAATAAAATCCAATTTAAGCCCTCACTATATTTGTTTCAAGTTAAAAAATCTTTTCATTTATTCTTTATGTTATTATAGCAATTGGAGGTTATTTTATAACAAGTTTGCTGCTAAATATATTATTTTTAAAGTACAGTCTATATATATATTAAAAAAATCATGTAATATAAAACATGTTTCATATAAGTTAGGTGCTTAAATTCCTGAAAAAGCTGGGTTTAATCAATACATATATAAAATTTGAACTATTTATTTTGGATTAGAGTAATGATCATAAATTGTATCCATATACGTATATATTTGAAATACAGATACTCTTCATATACCTGCAGCTTAATTGTAAATATACGGGATTTGAACACAGACTTACAAGCACCCTTCAATTGTCTACACTATCTTATACCATTGATACACATGACCACACACAAACATGTAGAAAAGATAAATAATCACCAATATATGTATTTCATGCTGAACCAGCACTTATCAGTTGGTCCAGATCATCATCTTCCACACACATATATAATCAGTGCTCAGTTTATATTAAGATAGCAAATCTTCATACTTTAATGGACAGGCTTCAATATACTCCAACCTCCAACTCTTCAGCCATCCATACCATTGAGTATCAGATTTTCAATGGTATGGATGGCTGAAGAGTTGGAGGTTGAAGTAGATTGAAGCCTGTCCATTAGAGTATGAAGATTTGTTATCTTAATATAAACTGAGCACTGATTATATTGTAAGAGATGACTTACAACTAGCCTTCACACCTGACCCAAGTTTTTTTACAATGTTATGAATTTAGACCAAGTGGTAGGCAAATAAAATATCTTATATACTTACTTATACAAATGTAGTATACATTTATAAACATACATATAGACTGATATGTTTGAGAAATTTTTTTTTTTTATCTATTGTGAGAAAGCAAACAAATTTGCTATACGCATGAAGTATATATGCATATAAAATAATATGTTCATCTATTGGTAGAAATTGTTTTTCTTTTATTCATTTTTCATTAACTAAAAATACTAATTGATTGACTTATAGAATGGACATAATAAAAGATAAAAAACTATATGAGGTCAAAATTGTTGATAAATGATCGAGTTTGGAATAATAAAAATTAAATAAAAATAATATTTTATAATTTGATTTTTTTTATCAAGTTGTAACAATAGGTTTTTTAGCAAGCATGTGACAAGAGAGCGTTTCTCTTGACTGGAAAAATCTACAATTGAACCAACAGCAGAGTAGCATTTTTGACTTGAAAAATCTGGAATTGAACTGACAGCAGAAAAGTTAAGTTTTTATTTCTTCTAAAAAAAAAAAAACTATTTGGTGTCTAAAAAAAAACAGTAAAATTTTAATATTTATAGTTTCCAGATAATATCAAATCTTTATTTTGGCTAGAAGAAAACTTGAAAGTTAAACTTTAATTTATAATTAGCAGGAATGAACTAGTGATGTAATTTATTCTGCAAGCTAAAATTCATTATAATAGAAATAATGCAAAGGAAATCTGAAACTACTAAAAATTAATTGTTTTCTTTAAAAGCGATTTTTATATATATTTAAGCTATATGATAAATAACAGTTTATAAAAGAAATCATTACAATGTGTCAGAGGTAAAACACCAATGCTGTAGTATCTCCAAAGCTAGCTTCAATGTCATTATGAAATTATAAAATTTTTCATCAAGATGTCTGTCTTATAGAATGCTGGTGTACAGCAATCTTCCATGGATTTATATATGTTTAGGAGAGATGACTTGTATGTGTTTGCTTTAACCAAGCTGCATGAAAAATATGAATATTAACAGAGTTGGCAAGCAGGAACACTACACATGGAGATTGACATTTATATTTATAAACTTTCAGTGGAAGATAAAATGCTTGCTTTTCTCAGGATAAATATATATTTCGATTCACGTGATTACTTTTTTTTTTGCTTTTTTCATTTTTATTTGAAAATTTATATATTGTAATTTATTTTATTGTATATTTAAGATTCATTTTAAAATTCAATCACCTGCAATTTAAAAATGAAAGCAGTGGATGGATAAATGTCATGTTGATGTAAATTAAAAAAAGGAATCCTTTTCAATTAATATATATTATTTTTTCTTTAATAAAAGTAAATTTTTAGATTCCTCTAGAATTCAACATTGATCCATCTAGGTGACCTCATCTCAAGTAAGGTTTTTTATATATTTAACATTGAGGGCAAAACTTTAGGACAAATGAAACTTTTTTGTTACTAATCAGTTTTAATAATATTTACTTGTAATTTTGTTTTATTTCTGAATGTACAATTAATCCACTGAATAAAAGGTCTTTTTATTGTATCTATCATTAATTTTACATAACTTACACACACAAATAAATGGGAGTGGGGCTATATATATATATATTTTAATAAAAAAAAAATAGTTATAAATGTGTTTACCCTAGCCTAAAAATATTATTCTAATAATTACATTAATGTGGTAGTTTTAGAATTAATGAACTCTCATTGTGTTTTTCTTTTTTTTGTTTTATGCATATATTTAATGAATTATATAGTATTATTTTGTATATAATATACTTCAAATTATTTTGTTTCTGTTGTATGAAACTATATCAAGATGATAGAAAAACCATTCTTGATAACCGAATATTTATCTATTTTATTATTTTTTTTTTGTAAATATTTATTTTATATGTTGTTAATAAATTAAGTTGTTTAAACCAATCTAATATCTGTTTGATCATCACCATCATCATCATGCATTTATTTCACTAGATGTTTGATCATCACCATCATCAATGTGCATTGATACCACTAGATGTTTGATCAGTACCATTATCATTATAAATTTACACCATTAAAGGTTTGATGATGATCATCATCATTATGTATTGCTCTTGTAAATAATTGATCATCATCAGTATTTTCCTATATCTATGCTTATATATATATATATGCATATTTGGTTAATAATTGAGTAAGTCCATCCCTGAAGAGAGCTGACTGCAAGAACTCCCTGAATTCGAATTCCGTGGTGTAATGGGGCCTAAAAAGGGAGGTGTAATGAATATGCATTGGTCTAAGTTACATCAAAATTTAGTTAGTAAATTATAAGTTAGTATATTGAAAGTAGATGTGACTTGAATTAGGCATTTCATTGTAACATCTTTAGCATCCTATTCGAAGGCCTAGATCTGACAGTAGTGAGATGCACTCCCTTTGTTATATGCCATTCTTAATTCAGTAACATCTGACACACCCAAATGTGTCATTGAATCATGAATTTTGGATATGATTTGTTGTAGGTTGGTTGACACATTTCATCCAAATCATCCAACTACTTAGTCATATTCACTTCATCATATGGTGTACCCTGCGGTTCCGATAAATCTGGCACCATCAACTTTGAGGTAGCGGGTTTTGTTATAATATATATGTGTAGGAAATGATGATCTGGACCAACTGATAAGTGCTATTTTAGCATGAAATACATATATTAGTGATTATTTATTTTTCTACATGAATCTGTGTAGTCATGTGTATCAGTGGTCTAAGATAGTGTGGATAGTTGAAGGGTGCTTGAAAGTATGTATTCAAATCATATACATATATGTACACACAGATATATAAATATTATAAATTTATAGCTAAAGTATTATGTAATATATTTAAAGGTATTATCTTTCCACTCATTGTTTGGTAAATAGTGTACCAAGTCTAACAGAATTAATGCTTCATTTATTACGCAGAGAAAATTGAATTCATCTTTGTCTGCAGTCAAAAAATCTATATTTTAATACATTTAAACTATAATAAATATGAGAATGAAATGAAATTCATCTCAGATACAAACAACAATTAAGTGAATTTGGCATTACTTATTATTCATAAGGCAGATGCATTAAATATTCAATTTAAAGAATCTTAATAAAGACCAAAATCCTCTTTAATATGCAAATATTATTAATTTACAATATGAATTATTATATCCACAATCTACCCCATTTTGATATTTTACAAGATTATTAAAGATGAGAACTTAGAGATTCTGCATTGGGAATATTAAGTAAATTCAAATTTATTTAGGACTTGTTTATATGAGCAATGAATACAATTTCACATTCACATTTGCCATTATTTAAATTCATTTCCATATTTCATCTACAGGCAAAGATGGATGGAACCACTTTTGTTTTCTTAGAGATTTGGTCATGAGTGAGAAAGATCATAGTTCTACAATATGTAAGTTTTAATTAATTATAAAAAAATTTTCATATCTAAAAATAAAACAATTCAAATATGGCATTTGGAGAAATCCTCACCATTAAAATATTACATATTATTTATAAATATTTAATTCTAGTATTACATATTTATGATTATTTCAGTTGTTTACAATGTTATTAAAATTATTAATTAGAATCTTCCTTGTGAATATGATTTAAGGGTAGTTTAAATAAGCTATAAAGCATTTCTATAAATTGGATGTTAGATCACATAAGTGCCATGATATAAATCTTCGTTTATATAAATGTCAGGATAAAGATGAAAATGTATTAATTTTGTTAAACTAACCTTTACAAATACAACAACACGTACACAGTAATTATATATATATACCATCACTAATTTTTTTAAAATATAATAATAATGCTTTTGAATGCCATGCACAACAAGCTGGGTTCGAATCAGAGTTATGGGAATTTTATTTCAAGATCTAATCAGTTTATGATTTTTTTTCCAGGTGAACAGTTCATACCAATTTAGATAACTATTCAGTAATGGTTGGTATTAGTAGCTACACATTTTTTGTTTAATAACAAAGCAAGAATTGAAGCCCTGTCACCTGACAGTTTTATTCTTCACTGTTTCTTTATAAGGGAATGTTAGAGAAGACTTTGTTCCACATGGATTATTTAAAATATTTTTAAAGATTTTATGTTTACTTATAACAAAATATTTTTGTTTTTAATTTTTAAAAATCAATTCTTCTCATTAATGATGATCAATATTTTTTTGTTTACTTATTCAAATTAATTAAATAGTCTCCGGATTCTGTTGATTTTATTTTTTGTTTTGAAAAAATATTTGTTGACGATTTGTTTATTTTAGATTTTATTTGCTTTTTTTATTTTATTATTGGTTAACATTGGTAAACGAAAGATGAGTTACTTTGATAATTTTAATTAATTTTTAATAAATAGACTTATGTATGCATGTTTTCTTTTAAGTTTTATATAAATCATTAATTATATTTTTATTTTCTTCAATTTATTAAATCTAAATTTTTACAATTGTTATTACATACTTGGCAAAATTGTGTTTGTAACAAAAGAACTGGAAGCAGAAATTCCAATCCTTCTCACCTTGCTAAAGCTTTTTTTTTGTTTATAAAGTATCTTGTAACTTTCTGTTTTAATAAAGTTTTACTCTAAACTTTAAAAATACACGTGTTAGTAGCATTGTGTGACATAGTGCAGTGTGAAAATAGAGCCCAAGGTTATGGGTAGCAGCTCAACCCTATCATTTAGGATAATATAATTTTATATAAATTCCAATAAGCAACCATTTGATTATTTTTGTCTTTATACTGAATATTATTCACAATTAAAAAAAGATCTGTCAGGCGTTGGTGGCCGAATGGTTAGCACAGCTTCCTTATAAGCAGTTGTCCCGGGTTTGCTTCCCGAAACGATGCTTTGACACATGAAAAAAAAAATTAAAAAAAGATTTCTAAACCTAAGCTCTTAGGAACAGTAATTCATTTAAATCACTATTCTTTCAAGCCAATTATTATAAATTTGATAAATCAATGTTTCCAAAAATAGTTTGGAATAATGGCCAGCTTCAGTGAATGAGAATTGCACTTTCAACTTAATTGTAACCTTGAACTATTTCATATTTTTAGGTCAATAACCTAAAGTTGAAAAATACTGTACATTTTTAAATCCAAACCAAGTTTTGAGATAGTTATACAGGATCACTCAACATCACATGATCACTATCTCATACTAGCACAATAATTGTTATTAAACAATTCAAAATACAGCAAAACTCTCCATACAGTAGTGCCATCTTGTGCTAACAAGAGCAATCAATGGATGCCAGAAGGCTTGTGCATAAAATCCCTATCTAGTGCCTACTCATCCAATATCCCCAGACTAGTTTCTGGCTTGTGGCTTGTGGGTACTGAATTGAGTTCAGACCCATATGACTATATAAGCTATTGAGCTTGGGTTGAAAATATTAATAGTGTTTTCAATTTCAATCTCATAGTTTTGTAGTTAAATAGAGTTAAAAGGTGGGTGCTGGAGGGTTGCATTAGATCCTAAGATCTAGGTGCAGTGCTCTCCAATCCAAGGCTTCTCACTGATGAAGGCCACAAGCCAGAAACTAGTCTGGGGATATTGGATGAGTAGGCACTAGATAGGGATTTTATGCACAAGTCTTCTGGCATCCATTGATTGCTCTTGTTAGCACAAGATGGCACTACTGTATGGAGAGTTTTGCTGTATTTTGAATTGTTTATACAGGATCCATAATATATTAAAGATGTGTATTGTTTTGCCGGTGGAATTTCCAGAACTTTTTAAATTTAGTTTATTATAAGTAGTTCTAAATATGAGATGCATATTCTGTTTAAAAAATAAGAAACACTGCCAATATGTTACCAATGATGATCAGGTATATTACAAAATGATGATTGCAATCTACTATCATGGTTGCAAGGAGAGAACTTACTGTATAAACATATTTAAAAAAGGCTTCTTATTAAGATATTTAACAACAACACATGATTTTCTCAGCTGTCATGTATGTTTCCAAGAATAGCACTAGATGGGTCGAGGATAGAGCAAAATGAACTGCTCTTGAAGCTGTTAGGTAATAGAGCAAAAAGATAAAAAGCCAACATTTTGTCATAAATCCCAAAACCCAAATATATAAAAATGATTGAGTGTTGTATATATAAGTATGTAAGTAATTTGGCTTGGATTCAAAACCTTAGAATTTTTTTTAATTCGTATGAGTAGTATAAAAAGGTTAAAAGTATTTTCTAGGTCATACATGTATTAACTCCAATATTAAATCTTATAAACTGACTGATGAAGGCAAAAGCTGAAAGTGTCAGAGAATAAGTCAAATGATCTTTGAAGTTTGAAGTAGCAGAATGGGCACAGGAATTGTATTTACTTGATCTAAATGATAATTTAATTTTGTTTTCCTTTTACTTGATCTTATTGAGAATTTAATTTAACTTGCCTCAAATTTGAATTGGCTAATGCTAGCTCTGTCCAATTTGTAGTAGGATAGTAGATTTAAATTTTAAAGATGTCAGAGTTGATTCTCATCAAAAAAAAAATTATGTGTTTGGTTAAGTGAACAAATAAAATAATCATGTGAATGACTGCTTGTAAAGTTGTGATGCTTGAGCACCGAATTGGTAAAAAGAACCTATTTGTTATTTTCAATTGACCAATTTAAAGATTTTTTTTTGTTTTTTACATTCATTTAAAGAATCAATCCTGGAAACATTAGCTTTTGAGACCACCATTTTATTTTTGTGCTAAGTAAATAAATAATTGAATAGTAATTGCTTGGGACTTTATTAAAAATTTGAATTCTAGAAGTATTATAAATAAGTCATAGTCTATTGGTCCTGAGCTCCAGAGACTGCCACTTTACCCTTGCTCTATATCAGGCATAGCTTCACATAGGATAGTTAACTGAAAATAAATTATTGGGTTTACACTGTTATTTGGAATCTTAAAAGAATTCTACAATATTTTATATGACTATTATTATTATCACTATGTCCAAATAAAGCATCATATATTTTAATAATTTCTATTAATCATTCATTAGACTAGAGATTATTCACCAGTGAATATCATTTCTATAGTGTAATTTTCACTACACTATCTTTGGGGATCATACATCTTTTTCACAAGTCTTTGCCCATATGTTTATGATTACACCCTTTCACAAGATGTTAAAAGTGAATAGAAACTACTCCCAACCTTGTGTGAGGATGATGCATTAAGTGGATAATCTTTAATCTAGTAAATGAATAATAAAAATTATTAGTATTCTTTCATCAAATGGTTTGTGTCAAAGTTATGAGGACATTATATTTGACACTTATTAATTAAACTGTAATAATTGACTATCTACATATATTGAACAATGAACAAAATATTTATGAGATTGTGACCTGGGCCAACTGATGAGGCTGAATCAGCACAAAATGTGTATTTTGAGGATTCTAGATGTTTTTCACATGCTTTTGGTCATCATAAATCTTTTTCACTTGTCTTTGATCACATGTTTATAGTTACACCCCTTCACAATATGTTAAAAGTGGATAGAAACCAGCTCCTACCTTGTGTGAGAGTGATGTAGTAAAAATTACACTATAGAAATATTAATCATTCATTTTCTTTGATTATTTTCATTATCTGCATTAAAAAAAGTAGTTCTCTTCATAACTCTACTCTGAAAACATCAATCATAAATCTGAAAAATCAACAGACATGAAATCACTACCTTATGGATTTCATTAATAGCTTACATGAGATATTCCTAAATTTGAACAAATGAAATAAACTGCTCTACCTAGTGTAGAAATTATTACTATACTAAACTCATAAAAAATAAAATAAAGAAGGATTATTAAGCATTTTTTTCATTTTGAACTATAATACAGAATATACAATTATTTTTGGCTATGATCTTAAAACAAACATTTGCATTTGATTCAAATGTTTAAAATATATTTGCTATAATATCTAAACTTATCTTAAATAAATGGTCTAGTCTAGATTCCATCTTAGCTTGATTGGATTGAGTATTCATCACTACAGACCAATAGACATAGGAATAAATAACATATATCCAATAGGATAAATAGTCTAATAAGTAATGATGTTCAGTGAATCCAATTGTTGTCATTGTGGATGGAATCTGGAGTAGACTATTAATTGAAGGTAAATTGAGCTATAACATTATCATGTGATAATATGCTGAACTATTTCCATGATCTATCATTAAATGTTGAATGTATAGGAAATTTTAAACTTTATGTAAACTTTTCAAAAACAAACAACTTGTTAGTAATAAGACACAAATAGATAGCACAGGTTAGTAATTACACAACATTATGAGTATTATCATTCTCCACTCTTCTTCAGGTGTTGCTGGCCTGACCAGTGACAATATTAGCATGACTGCAATAAATTTTGCCTAATATATTTTTTTTGCAATATTTATTGAAATATAAATGTGTTTTTTGTTTCTATACTTCTGCTGTACAAATAAGAAATGATAATGTATATAAAATTTAAATAATAAGCCTTTTAACTACTTACTAACATTTGATGATAGTTCTAGCATGTAGATCAGATGTGTATATATATATATAGCAACAAAAAGAAATATACCATTTACAACTTTCTTAAACACTTTATCAATGCTATTTTTTATATCAAAACTTTATTCTAACAGTTTTGACTGTCCTGTAGTCAACATCAGAACTCTTTACAATCCTACTTGTAAAGATCTCTGATAATGACTGCAGGATGGTCAAAACTGTTAGAATAAAGTTTTGATATAAAAAAATAGTATTGATAAAGTGTTTAAGAAAGTTGTAAATGGGTTCTGATGATGACTGCAGGACAGTTGAAATTGTTAGAATAAAGTTTTGATATAAAAAATAGTATTGATAAAATGTTTAAGAAAGTTGTAAATGGTATGATATGTAAAAGTGGAAATCAATACATAGGAAAAGGAAGAAGAAAATTATATTACCAAAAAGAAAAAGACATTTTTTAAATTAAAAAGTATCTCCAGTGATTGGAAATGTTACGATCAATCTATCACTACAGAAATAGGTACATTACATGATCTTTCAGAGGAATTAACCTTATGATTATTTTATTTTTTGAAAAATATTAACATAGACAAATATTATACATATAGCAAATAGAAAGATATTTTTTTACATTTTTCTAATGAAAGCATAGAAAACTTCGTAAAATTACTATTATAAAAATAAAAGATAAAACATAATCCGAAATATTTAAAACTATAAAAAGAATTAATCCTGAACATTACTAAAGTTCAGAGATTAAGAATCATATATTTGTATTCTGTTGTAATCAGTATAAATATAGAAGTATCGATATTTTAATTTTTGATTCTCAAAGTACACATATTTCTATTTTTTAAAATATTTGACAATCTTCACGTTACCCCCTTTATAAAATAGCCTCTATAATCTCCAGTTGCTCATCATCTTAAAAATTATTTTTCTTCGCTATTAATCATTTACGTTTGCCTACGTTAATACTTTTGTTTGTTTTGGGGGAAAAAACCCCGAATGGAAATGAATGCTTTATGAATTAAATGTCTAATCTCTTAATATATATATATAATTAAAAGTTATGCTGAATTTTAAATAACCTATGATGTAGTATAAGACAAATCAAATATTAAAATATATATTTTTGGTTTTCTAAATATTCCTTTTAATCTTGTTAGGAAGATCTTTAAACTAAAAGATTTCTTTAATAAAAACCTGTAGTTGATCGGAAATCAATACCTACTAATCAAAAACAGGAGGATGTTATTGATTCTGGTGCAAGGTTCTTTGGCCATTAGAATTGAAGCTAGAAGCTTAATTTAGATTAAATTGAATTATTATAACATTTTTATTCTTTACAGACACTTTGTTAAAATTCATGGCTATTTCTGAAAATAAAAAACTAATTAACAGAATGTATTTTACAATTTAATTATACATTTGTTATAGAACTCAATTTCAATTTTTTTTAATAAAATGAATATATGTATATATAATTAAAGAAAAAAAGAAATCAACATTGTAGACAATATATAATAAATAAGCAATTTCCTTAACTGCTAAGAGAACCCACTTTATAATGGATAGGTTGTGATGCCACATTTGGGGATAAAATTTTCACCATGACTATAAATTGGCCCATGGTATAATATGCAGTCTAACCGTGGCTTCTATTGAAAAAAACCCTTATCCAACCTCTTTTGAACACTCACACAGACATAATTTACACCAGATAAGTCGATGACATCTTTGTCTAAGCTTCCTCTAATCTTATCCTGGAAATGTTTGACAAGCTCAAACAATTCCTGTAAATAAATTGAACAATGGAGGATGAAGGAAATCACCAATTTATCAAATAAATTGATTTAAGATTGATTGAATATAAACAGACAATTTATTACTCAATAATTGTCAAACCACTCAGCATTAGGGGTTATTTTCACCATCATTCTAGAGATGTTTTCCAATACAAAACTGTTGGCTTTAAATTCTTTTTATTTAGAAACTCTAGATTTTGTAAATTTATAACTGATGCAAAAAATATATTCGAATCTTACAAGAAAGACTTAATTAAAGTTGGCTATTCTGCCACCATGCTTGATAAACATATTAGGAAATTTAACTATAGACACAAATATAATAGACCTCCCAATCTTAAACAATGGATTGTATGCAATTTATCCCAAATATTCAGTCAAAATTGAAATTAATTCTAAACAATGACTTTGACATTGATTTCAGATGCCCATTATCTTTAAATAGGCTCATTAATAATTATAAAGACAAATTCAATCATGATTCAAAGGTCAATTTGTGTATTCCTTGGACTGCCAGTTTTGTAATGACAAATACTAAAGTGAAACTCATACTAATTTGAAATCAAGAATTTCTCAACATGTTCACTTGTATAATAGAGCCAAGTTCAGCACTTCTTATAGCTCAGTGCTCATCAACCATGGAAAGAACCCTGGCCACTGTTTTAAACCTGCCAACCCTAAAATCATTTGTCTTGAGAGTGACAACAGGGAATGAAAAGTTAAAGATGCTTAGTATATTATAAATTCTGTAAATGTGATTAATATAAAGACCAATAGTGTTCCCCATAGTAGATACTAGTCATTTAATTTGACTGCATGATTTGCACATACACATATTTACACATGAAAATATGCAAATTTATTAAAATCTATGACCATTTTAACTTATATTTATGAATAGTTGGAAATAACAATACTTTCTTGCTAATCTCATATGTCAGTCATGCTTTGACAATGATACCTTATATAGAAAGCCTGGTTTAGCAGTTAATAAATATTGTATTTATACTTAAATTTTGTTGCATAATTATTTATATATCCATGTGGAAATTGCATATATATATATAATTATTAACATCAGGACAAACGTTAATTAAAAAAAATAATAAGTACTAGTAAAAAAAATGAGACAAAGATAATGAGAAAGAAAGATAAAAACTGAAAGAAAGGGAATATGAAAGAAAAGAGAAATAAAATAAAGGAAAAACAGAAGAGAGAGAAAAAGCAAAGGATATTTACAAACATCAATCTAAGAGAAATAATTTATTTATTGATCTGGGTAGTTTAGTGCAGTGGCAAAATGATCGACTCCCACTCTAAAAGTCTATACATTGCAGTTCAACTCTATAATTTCTAGTACTCAAATATCATATGACCTCTAAGCAATAAAGCATTTGATTACTTGTTAAATTTTATATTAACGTTGCTTTTGAAAAATCGAGTTTTATATGGAGGAAAAAATATTATTCAGTAAAGAATGTCTTAAACAAGTTAAATCAAGATTTTAAACAAAACTGAATAAAATAGGAAAGTACAATGTATGTCAAGGAAAATAGTATAAGCAATTTTAAAGTCAAATGAGATATTTACTTTCAGTAAGAAAGCAAATCCAAAAAAAAAGGCAGAGATCAACAGCAGTTTGATAATGTGAAAAAAATTGATAAAAGAAGTAAAAAGTTTCAAGCTCCCTTTAGCTATCGACTCCATCTTATATAATCAATACACATGGCCACATATATGTGAAAACATAAATGGTCTTCAATATATGTATTTCATGCTGAACTAGCACTCATCAGTTGTTCCAGATTATCATCTCTAACACACATATATAATTAGTGCTCAGTTTATATTAAAATAGTACATCTTCAAATTTAATGAACAGGCTTCAATCTACTCCACCCTCCAACTCTTCAGCTACCAATATTATTAAAAACCTGATACTCGATATGATATTACTAGAATTGTGATCCATGGATATTACTTAACTGCATTAAGCCATACAAGAAAAGATAATAACAAATGAAGAGGAAAGTGAGATTCTCCATACAAATTCTCCAGAAGGTAAAAAATATAGAAGATAAAAAACAATGATAAAGGAGGAAAATGTTTCCAAATATATATAGCAACTAATATATTATTATCTTTTAACTCTTTATGTGGAATCTTAGAACTACACTAAATTTTCTCTATTTTTGTTTTCTGTTTAATCTCATTTCTTATTTTTCCAAATTACTTTAGACCTGCTTCTATCATAAGTATAAAGTCTTTATTGTTGTTTATGTTATTTTCTCTATATGATTAATCTATGTCATTCTCAGCAGATAATCCTTTGTTGAGTAACTTTTAATATGATTTTTGTTTCATACAATGGAAATTTTTAAAACATAGTATATGTAATACAATCAAAAAGTTAGAGTTGATGGAAATAAGATAGTTATAGCTAATATTTACTTGTATATTTTAATATTGCTACATTTTATAAGATTAAATTTAGTTTTATGCTTTATTGTATATATGACAGTCAACACTTAGACAATCACAATATCAATAACAATAAACAATTTCAAAATGTAGTCAAGGAAACATCCTTTTAACAATAAAGGTTGCAATCAATGAGCATTATTACATTGTATATATATATAACAAGACAAAGCCAAATTACATATAAATAAAAAATAGCTGCTGACATTTGTATAAATATTTTTTGAAAGTAAGTAATTTGATTATGTATCACAGTTAATTTTTTATTGGTACATTTTACTTGTTATATACAGTTTTTTGTATTATTCCATATGTGTGAAAAATTTATATTGATATCTTTTACCCAAGAGGACTTTTCTTTTAATATTTTCAACACATTCATTCTCCATGCATATATATATATAGTGACAGAATATATATATAATCTTTGTTTACATGAACTTTATCTCTCATTTTTATTCTTTATTATAATAACAATCCAACTAAATATTTGATTCAATATGTATAAGTCTCTGGAGAAGTTTAAAATAATATTTTCAGAATGTCAAGATGCCATTCTTTCAAATTCTCACATGTATAAAAAACAGCTTTCTGGATTTAAATCCATATATGGCAAGAACTTGGGTTTGAAGTAAAAGAAAACCCTCTTTACTTCAACAAAAAATATCAACTAAAGAGCTAATATATGCTAATGAGAGAACTTGTTTAACTTCAGGAATTGTCAATTAATAGTAATTGATAATTTCTTGGTAATATCAAAGATTGGGGTGATCTATGCTTACATGGATATTATTTCTATTTTTTATTATAATAACATTCCATGGAATACTTGATTCAATATATATATATGTGTGTGTGTATGTGTGTGATATATATATATATATATGTGTGTGTATATGTGTGTGTGTGTGATGTATGAACAAACATGGACAGATATAAGGTTTAATTATAGTGTTTGGAACATTAACAGTCTCTACACTATATAAAATAACTGACCAATCATTTTGCAGCAAGTAATGCATTTCAGGATCCTCTTTTATCAGCTATATATTATATATATATTTTAACAATTTTGGCCTGTGAGTTAACACAACTTTGTAAAGGTAGTAATATTTGGTAAAAATGATAATAAGGGATGAAGAAGCTGTTAATATAAAAATTAACTTGATAATGTATTAAATGTTGTAATAAGGTCTTACTGAGCAATGATCTTAATATAACCAATAGCATGTGACTTATAATTTTTTTGAAAAATAAAAAAAAAGCCATCATTAGCATTAGAATAAGTTAATGCTAATAACAAGCAACATAAAACCCAAAAAGTATCACTGTCTTTTTAAAATCATATAAATTAGATAACAATAACGTCAATCTTTAACTTAACAAGTAACATTGGAAATTATTAAACATCACATGATCACTATTTCTTATGCTAACACATAACTGTTATTAAAACAGGCAAAACTCTCCATACAGTAGTGCCACTCAGTGCCAACCAGAGTAATCAATGAATGCCAGAAGGCATGTGCATAAAATCCACATTTAGTGCCTACTCATCCAATATCCCCAGACTAGTTTCTGGCTTGTGGCCTTCGTCAGTAAGGAGCTTTGGATCTGAGAGCACTGCACCTAGATTACTCTGGTTGGCATTGAGGGCACTACTGTATGGAGAGTTTTGCCTATTTTAATAACATTGGAAATTATGAATAAAATCAATAAACATTAAATGACAGTTTAATTTTTACAGATTAACAATTTAAAAAAAAAAACAACAACACAAATATAATATTAGATTCAATAACTATTCTTATAGAAAGTAGATACATTTTTTTAATAATTATAATTATTCCCCAAATTCTCTCTTGGTTCTATTTAATCTTTCTACATTTCTGATTTGGATTATCGCTCTATAATGGGATCTATGGATTTAAAGTAATTATAAGATCTAATGCATTAGATGTCTTAAAAAGTATTGTGTTTAAAAAAAAAAGAATGTCATTTTGCCATACAATATATATATATATTTTTATCAACTCCATTTAATTTCTATGCTTTCAATTTGTATTCCTCTGTCCATTAATTATTCATAAGATAACCATTGTACAAATTCTGTATTTTTATATTAATCAATATTAAATTCTAATGCTATTTATATAAAATAATGAATTCTCTGTTTTATCCATCTATTTATCTTAATCCATATGGGTTTCCTGTGTAGTTGGTTAGCTTCTGACTTATTATCAGCCATAATGTTTATATTGGCAGATTATCAAGGCACCATCATCTAGAAAATGTATCACAATAGTAGAATAATATATTTTAAAGATAGAGAATTCTTGATTAATTCTTAGCTGATGGATGTAGAACCCTTCTGCTTGGTCAATTGAATGAAACTATTGTGCCAAAAGTGCTACTTTGGTGGCCAAATATCTCGACCTATCTTGCAATTAAACATATTATTTTTATTTTAATTTACCATTAATCATCATTTAATAACATATCCAATGAAGCTCTGGAATGTTTTTATTGGTTCCAAAATAATATTTTATAATCTTCCATCCCCCTATTATCAATTTTAAACTATTTTCAGTAAATTTATATATATTTCCATAAATTTTTATTGTGTGTGCAAGAAATATCTGCTATATTTTGCTCCAAGCTCATCTAGGGTATAATGTACATAAATGATTCATGCTTTGTTTACATTTCAATATACATTGTATATCATATTGTCTTAAAAATATATAGTACATTTCTACACATGCATAGTATTTAAGAGAAACGCTTTTATACATTATATTATCCAAGGTATTATTATATTATAAACAAAATGTTTAATCATATAAAAGTGTTATCATTAATAAACCACTAAACATCACATGATCACCATTTCTTATGCTTGCTCATAACTGTTATTAAACAGGCAAAACTCTCCATATAGTAGTGCCACTCAGTGCAAGCCAGAGTAATCAATGATACCAAAAGGCTTGTGCATAAAATCCCTATCTAATGCCTACTCATCCAATATCCCCAGACTAGTTTCTAGTTTGTGGCTTTGGTCAGTGAGGAGTAGAGATAAAAGGTGGTTGTTAGAGGGTTGCATTAGATTCTAAGATCTAGGTACAGTGCTCTCAGATCCAAGACTCATCACTAATGAAATCCACAAGCTTGAAATTAGTCTGGGGATATTGGATGAGTAGGCACTAGATAGAGATTTTATGCACAAGCCTTTTAGCATCATTGATTATTCTGGTTTGCACTGAATGGCACTACTGTATGGAGAGTTTTGCCTATTTTAATATCATTAATAAATTGAGAATAAATATATTCACTGTCTGTGGGTAATCTTACCTCTATAAGTATTTTTATTTGTTTAAATAAAATGGACAGCAAATTGTCGGACTTTGAACTTATGAAGGCAATAATGTATCAAAATAATCCAGTTTACCACATATTAAACATTTAACTTAGTACCAACCTTTCCATCAGCAAAACATCTCTAGTAGTATTCTCTAAGTCTATTTTGCCAATTCCTTTTTTCTGGCACTACTAAATTGGTAACGTTCAATTTATTGTTATAAAAAAAACCTTAATGAATTATCTTTTAAAAATGCATATGCTTTCAATATAAAAAAATGTAATTAATAAATAAGATTATAAATATCTAGAGGGATTTGAACTTCGAATTTTTAAGTTTATATTCATCCTCACTCCATGTCAAACAACTGACACACATAATCACATACATGTGAAAAATGCAGATGAACTCTAATATGTATTTCATGCAGAACCAACACTCATCAGTTGGCCAGATTGTAATCTCCCACATCTATATACAATCATTGTTAAGTTTATATTAAGATAGCAGTTCTGCATGAAATATGTATATTGGAGATCATCTACCTTTTTCACATGAATGTGGTCATATGTGTCAGTCATATGAAATGGGGTGAATGACAAATATAAACAGAAAATCCTAAGTTCAAATCCCTCTAGTTACTTATATAGGAAACATTCAGTACACTGAATAAATAGGTTAATTTTCTGTTATTAAATATAATAACCTTGATATTTTTATTCCAACTCATTTTTTATTTATTTTTAAAAGCAGACAATAAACTACAAATTTCAGATCATGTGGTTTCGCTATTAATTATTTTATACAATAGCACCATTCCTTTTTAATATAACTTTTAAATTTTATATTAAGTAGAATAATCAAAACATAAGACAAGTGTCAAGTAATGTAAAGTTTATTAAGTATCACCAGCATTTATATTAATAAATAGTGAGCCTCTCTTACCTTACAATCATTGTAATGTCAGTTGTGATTAAGTCGAAGTATTAAATATCCATGCATACAAATTGATCTGAAAATATATACCATTTTTTCCTTTGCATCTTGAGTAATGAATTTAAAGACTTAAAATTTCTGAGACAATTCTCAATTTTTACATTAAGTGCTCAAACATCACATGATCTTCCATGCAATTAACTACTTAAATATTTCATATTATCGGATATTTTTCTTTGCTATTATTTTATGTCTACTAGACTTTAAGTTGTTTTATGCAAATTGCAACTACTGGATCAACAAACTAATCAAATGTGATGTGATGCACTGCGACTTCTCCTTATACGGAGTCAGAAATCTCTCAGCAAGTATGCACAGAGAAATCTGTTAGCCATTTTGACTTCCCTCTCCATTCATCACCCCAAGTTTTCCCATATTCTCTATCCTGCTCCATCCCATTTACACAACATAATCTTTATCAACTCCATGGTCTTTATATCTAAAACTCCTTATCTTTTTCTAAACTCTGTATAAAAACAATAAGCCATTTTCTGTATAATCACTTTGTTCATATTTATTTTTCCCCCAAACTTCATTATTTGTACCCTTTCTGCTTTCAGACATTTACATTCCATTAACAGATGCCTAATATTTTCTATGCCTTCCTTACGCAACTTGCAGACTAACTCACCCATATTTCCATTTACATGTATATTCCCTTGTTGCTAAACATCCCATTTGAGCCTTAAGCAGTAAACTACTTTCCTTGCTATTATCATAAATTAACTCACACCCAATATTCTGTTTACTTCTATAAATATTTAAACACTTTGTACTTTCCATACTAGCTCTCCATCTCTCCAATTCCCTATTGTTTATTAATGCATCTCCTATTCCTTAACGCTATACCACTCAACAATTCTCCTAACACAATCATTCCACCTTTTGTATAAGTAAATTAGCATAGACTTTTTATCTAAATGTTCTGCATATCACATTATCTTTCACACCCATATTGTTGCCTGCCCTTTATTCATAACCCAATTAAATACTATTTTGGCTATTCTTTTATTATCCATAAACTACAATCTATCAAACATTTTTATTTTGCTTTTTGCATCTCTCATATAAAAACATGACCATCCCATTTCTCCTTGAATTGCCTCCCTTGCCATCCACACTTCTGCATCTAATGTATGTTTTCCTACTTCTCTATGTACTTTTTCTAAGTAATCTAATACTCCTTTACTAACACATAATGCATCATTATACCATATGTTAACCCTGCTACTGCCACTCCCATACAATCCTAACTACATCATATTTATTACACGAGAACACTGTTAATTTCTTTATTACTCCCTTTCTTTTCTTTGCTTTATTTATCAATTTTTTCTCCCATTTGTCCAAGCAATTTCTCTGATTACTTAAAATGATTCCTAAATAGTTATATATATTCACCACACTTAACATTTATATCCCCCAGTAAAGATTATTTGTCTCCTCTTTCCCCAGTATTAATCATCATTACTTTTAATTTTTCTTCATTAAATTTAATACCAATCTCTTTACCCATGTTTGCGCATGTCCTCAGCATGACTTCCATATCTCCCTTTCTTTCTACACACAGAAAAACATCATCCACAAATAAAAGACCTGGCAATGTATATACTCCTTTGCCATCTATTAATGGTATTTCTACCCCTCTTCCTAGTCTTTCTATTGCGTTCTCAATTTCTCTCAAATACAATGAAAACAAAATAGGTGACAGAGGACATCCTTGCCTTAGCCCCACCCCATTTTTAACTTTAACTGATTCTATATTCCCTAATTGATACATATAGTAATTATTTTCATGTAATTTCTTAATAATATCCACTAAAGCTCCATCCATTCCCAAATTTACTAAACTTACCCATAATGTATTTCTATTTATTCTATTATATGCTTTCTCTATGTCTATAAAAACCATATATAACTGTCTACCTGTATTCCTATTCATATCCATAAGTTGTGTAACTGCAAATAAACTATCTCCTATACGCCTATCTGATCGAAAACCTTCTTGCATTTCCCCACTATCATTTTCTTCCATCCATTTTGCAACCCTTCCAGCCACCATATGAGAAAACTTTATATAGCACTGAAATTACTGCTATCGGTCTATAATTATTTAACTTTCTATAGTCCTTACTTACCCTTTCCTTTAAATAATAGCCTTACTCTTATATTACTCCCACTATCCGGAAAATCTCTCTTCTGTGCCATCTTGTTAAAACATGATAATAATTTTAATTTTGCCTTCTGCTATAAATTCATTAGCATCTCAGCTGTCTATTCATCCAAACCCAACCTTTCAAATGTGATGTGATGTATTTGGCTTCTCCTTAAACGAAGTCAAGAATATCTCAGCAACTAATGCCAGTTGTATCATCGTACTGCCCTCTGTTGTCATAATTAGTCTTAGCAAATGTAAAATGAAGCCATTTACATTTCCCAAATTGTATAATAATTATCAATCTAACAAATAGTTTTAATAAAAGCAAATGTCAAAATAAACAGCCTCACTCAATATTGTTAAAAATTTGATTGAACATCGTAAAGTTAATTTCTATTCCTTTTTTAATACCCTTACGATTTTATAACTAAATGTTAAATATGTAAGCATTAATTAATAAAGCATATTGTTAAAAATTTGATTGAACATCGTAAAGTTAATTTCTATTCCTTTTTTAATACCCTTACGATTTTATAACTAAATGTTAAATATGTAAGCATTAATTAATAAAGCACTTATAAAATCCAATCGGTGGATCAACAAACTATAAAAAAAACAACTATCCAAATTATAATTAAAACACAGGCTTATTATATCATCATCATCATTATTATCAACCATTATCAATCCACTGCAGGATGAAGGTCTCTCCAAGTTTAATCCATCTTCTCTGATCTTTAGCTTCTCTTCTCCACATAACCCCTACACATTTTCTTATTTCATCCATCCATCTTACATGTGGTCTCCTTCTGGGTCTTTTACAATCTCTTGGAATCCAGTTTAAAATTTCAATTGTCCATCTATTATCATCTCTTCTAGCAATATGTCCAGCCCAACTCCACTTCAATCTTTTAATTTTTTCAATGAGGTCAGTAACACCTGTTTGTTCTCTTACCCATACATTGCGTTTTCGATCTCTTCTTGTTACTCCCAACATACATCTCTCCATACTTCTTTGAGTGGTCTGAAGTCTCTGTATTGATCTTCTATTAAGTGTCCAAGTCTCAGATCCATAAGTAAGAACTCGGTAAAACACATTTGTTAAAAACCTTTCTTTTCAAACACATAGGCATATTTCCTTTTAATATCAAGTTATTTCTACCAAAAGCACTCCAACCAAGTTTAATTCTATGATTAATTTCCTCTATTATGTTTCCATCTGTATTAATAATCTGACCAAGGTATTTGTAACTCTTAACTTCTTCTAATTCATCATAATCAATCTTTATTTTCATATTTTGAGCAAATCGATTAAACATTACTTTAGTCTTTTTAACATTTATCTTTAGTCCTACTTTCCTACTTTCATCTGATAACTCCTGCAACATTTCCTGCAGCTTGGAAGCATTATTTGCAAAAACAACTACATCATCTGCGAAATCTAAATGACTTAAATAATCTCCATTTACTTTCACTCCTTTAGTTTCCCATTTTAATCCACAAAATACTTCTTGCAGCACTGCTGTAAAAAGTTTTGGAGATATGGAGTCACCTTGTCTTACACCTTTCTCAATGTTGACTTTCCCAGTATCATTATGTAATCTAATTGTTGCTGTTGCATTTTTATAAATATTCTTTAAAATATGACAATATCCTGGATCTATACCTTGATGATCCAATGCTTTAATCACTGAAGAAATGTTTATAGAATCAAATGCCTTTTCATAATCTACAAATCCAAAACATAATGACAACTCATATTCATTTGTCCTTTCTATAACTTCTCTCAATACTTGAATATGATCTACTGTACTAAAACCACTTTTAAATCCAGCTTGTTCTCTTGGTTGGTGAAAATCCAAGGTTCTCTGTAGACGAGTTGTAATTATCTTGGTAAAATTTTTATATAAAACTGATAAAAGGCTGATAGGTCTGTAATTTCTAATATCTTCTTTATCACCTTTTTTAAATATTAATATTATTACTGCATTCTTCCAATCATCCGGTACATCTTTATCATTTAGACATTTGGTATATAACTTTGCTAATATTTTTTCTGTTTCTTCACCTGCTTCTTTTAATATATCAATTGTAATTCCATCATTACCTGGAGCCTTTCCTTTTTTCATACATTTAATTGCATTTCTCACTTCTTCATTTAAAATTCTGGGCAATTCGGAAGATGTAATAGATATAGGAGGTACTTGTTCTTTATTACTATATAATTCTTGATAAAAATCTTCTACCAATTTCATAATGTCATCCCTCTTTTTAGTAATAATTCCATCTTTTTTCCTTATTGCAGATATAAATTTCCTACCAATACCAAAATGTTGTTTTACATTCTTAAGACTTTTATTTTCTTCTACAGCTTTTCTTGCTAGTTCACAGTTATACTTTCTTATATCATTTTCAACTCTTTTCCGCACCATTTTACAAAATTCGAGATATTCAATTCTTTTTAATGCATCATTCTTGCATATCTTCATATTCCTTCTTTTCTTCATAAGTTCTCTAGTCTCAGTAGAAATTTTATTAGTCAATTGCTGCTGTTTTCTACCAGCTATCTTTGTTGCAGTTTTTAAAAGTGTATCAGTTATTTTCATATTAATTTCATTCAAATCTGAATCATGTTCAAAATCTACTAATACTTGAAACCGATTTGTAAGTTCTAATTTAAATTCATTAGAATGTTTCTGAAGATTAGGAATATCAACTGTAAATATAGTTTTTCTTAATAATTTTTGTCTCTCTAGTTTTACATTAACATGTATCTTACCCCTTACTAATCGATGATCACTTCCTGTGTTAAATTTATTAAGAACATTACAATCTTGAAATATGTATTTCCTGTTAGTCAAAATATAATCCAATTCTGCTGTACCTTCATTTGGATGCTTCCATGTCCATTTCCTTCTAACATTTTTCTCAAAAAAAGAATTCATAATATAAAGTTTTTCCTTCTCTGCAAACTCCACAAGTCTATGTCCTCTCTCATTTCTATTACCATAACCAAAATTACCTACAACACTTTCATCTTTCATTTGTTTACCAATTCTAGCATTAAAATCTCCCATAACAATTTTAAAATGTTGCTTACTCTGATCAAAAGCCTTTTGTACATCCATATAAAAATCTTCTACTACTTCATCACTGTGAGAACTTGTTGGGGCATAAACCTGAATTATCTGCATTTGATATCTGCTATTAAGTTGTATAACTAATCTTGCCACTCTGTCTGATACACCATCAATCTCCACAATATTGTTCTTCCACTTTTTATTTATAATGAATCCTACTCCACTTGTATTTCCAATATTTGTGCCTTTATAATAGAGCATATGTCCACTTTTTAAATCAATTGTCTCTTCACCTTTTCTTCTAACTTCACAAAGTCCAATAATATCCCATTTAATATAAGAGAGTTCTTCTTCTAATTCTTGCAATCTTCCTTCACTTGAAAGTGATCTGCAGTTGTAAGTACCTAAATAAAAAGTCGTCATCAAATGGCAGCCTGGGTCCGCCTCCAGGATATTCTTAGCACCCTCCGCCTTCGGCCACCAACCAAGGCAGCGGTTGGTGACTTTACAGCCTCCTGGGATTAAGGGCCATGCTTTATTTTTGTCTGTCATAATTGTATAATTGGGAAAAATCTTTATCATTTACACAAACATTCATTCTGCCTTATCAGGCACTGAGAAGAAAGACCATGGTGTTTTTTGATCTTAAACTCAGAGGTAAAAAGCCAATAAACTCACCACGCTGGCTAATGCGTGTTGGTGAGCAGCCCATCCATGTTCGTATACTATATGAATAAACATATAGTAATAACAGCTGCAACGACAAGAACGTATGGAGTGGACATTAGCAATTTGCCCTGCTCGGTTCCTTTAAGGCCTCCAAGAGGAATCAAAGGGTCTCCTTTCAGTTAATAGCAAACTCCTTTCTATATATGTAATATATACGTCTATATATATGTAATATATATATATGTCTATATATGTAATATATACGGTATATGAGCACAGACTTTCACACGACCCACCACTCTCCACTCTATCTAATAACATTGATACACTTAAACACATATATGCCGAAAAGATAAATAATCACCAGTATATGTATTTCATGCTAAACCAGCAATCATCAGTTGGTCCAGATTATCATCTCCCACACATATATACTATAAGTGCTCAGATATATATTAAGATAGACAATCTTCATACTTTAATGGACAGGCTTCAATCTACTCCACACACCAACTCTTCAACCGTCCACCCAATTGAAAATCTGATGATGGAATGCTCAAAGGCCACCCTGAGGCCAAGATTTTTGTCACACCCATGTTGATCTAAGGTCAATCTAAACTCCACATGTACAGGACATAATCCATTTAATACATATGCAAGGATGGGCAGACATCTCTACAATGTAATAACTGAAACACAGGCTTATTATATACCTGTATCTATATATGTACGGTATATGAGCATAGACTTTCACACGACCCATGTGGAGTTTAGATCGACCTTAGGTCAACATGGGTGTGACAAGAATCTTGGTCTCAGGGTGGCCTTTGAGCATTCCATCATCAGATTTTCAATTGGATGGACGGTTGAAGAGTTGGAGTAGATTGAAGCCTGTCCATTAAAGTATGAAGATTGCCTATCTTAATATATATATATCTGAGCATTTATAGTATATATGTGTGGGAGATGATAATCTGGACCAACTGATGATTGCCGGTTTAGCATGAAATACGAATATAGGAGATTATTTATCTTTTCGGCACATATGTGTTTAAGTGTATCAATGTTATTAGATAGAATAGAGAGTGGTGGGTCGTGTAAAAGTCTGTGCTCATATACCGTATATATCCAAATTATAGTTTTATTAGTACACTGCCCATTATTGTCAGAATTAGTTTTGGCCAACGTAAATTGAATCCATATATTTACATTTCCCAGTTTTTATAGGAGACAGGCGATCCGACAAATATCTTAATAAGGCCAAATTTAAAATATTATTATATTTTTATTTCACATATACATAAATAATTTTTAAAAAAAAATTATTTAAATTGAATGCTACTTTTATTATTCTTTCAAATAACTTGTTACGAACCCCTTAGAACATTTACTTTTCCAAGTATAACTATTAAAAATGTGTAATTTTATTTTCTGAGAAAAGTTGGTTATTTGTTTAAAGAATAAACTGCAGCAAATTTCATTTTCCCCTTTTTCGCCATTATGTAAACTAAACCGTCTTCAGTGAGTAGAAAATTGAATTTTTTTGTTTTTTTGCGTTTTTTTTATTTGTATTGTTTTATAATGATATCATTTTGCTTTTATCTTTTATAATGTTTTTCTGATTTACTCTTATAAATTATTATTATTATTATTTTCGTTTTATCTCCGGAATTTGATAATTTGTGATTCTATTATTCTATTCAAAATCTTCACTCCAACTTTGTTTAACAAAATCTTATTAGATGGATAAACAAATGTAAAGCAAATCTTTATTTCCGTGTTACATTTCATCTTTTAAAATATATTTAATGTTTAGTGAAAATAAAAGACAAACTGTAATTTGTGGTGTACAATGATGGTAATAAAAATTTATTTTATTACACGCATATATAACATAAAAACCGCACATCTAGACTTGCAGTGCTTGTTAGTTAGTACAGATTTCATTCAGCACTGCGCTAATTGAAGTAATACTGCATTAAAAATCGTTTAGTTTCATGAAAAGAAAAACCGAATAATTGAAAGCCAGCACAAATAAAACTATTTCACACAGCACAAAGCCATAAAAATATACAAGGGTAATTTAAACATTCGACGGCCATTTGCAGTACTATTTATTAAGTTCAGTATTTATAGTTATTGGAGATTATATTCTCAATAACTGTTTTAATTTTTTTTCTCTCTCATTTTCAATTTTTCGAAATAACTATAAAAAAATTGGTTACAGATATTTATCAGGCCATTACTAAATATATTTCATACATATATAGAAAAAAGACAATTTCAAACAAATATGAGCCAGATATATATGAATATTGCCGAAATAATTTTCTTTTTAATAGTTCTCCAAATAATATACATATATAATTAAGCATAAAACTTGTAATCAAATTGAGAAAGTAATAAAATATGTATTTATTTTCAACTTTTATATTTTATTTATATATATTTAATTATTTAGAGCTTTGGTATTTTTTTTTTAATCTTGTGCCTTCATCTATACAATCTTTTTGTTCTAAAAAAAAAAAAAACAATGATTAATTCAGTTTGCAAACAAGTATAGCAATCAACTTGGTGTTTGTACATACTGTAGATTCTTCTAGTCTCATTTTTTATTTACTTTACTAATGAGAAGCATCATGTTTTCTCATCTTTTTTTTATTTTTATCTGCATCATATAAGCCCTATCTTTATTCAAATACGTCTAGAACGTAAAAGAGGAAGATTTTAGACCAAACAAAAGTAATTTATAAACTTTTACTTAAAATAAAAATATTGTACTTAGAGAATTGTGCTGAAAATTAGATTTTACGTAGTGACCAATTTCGTCGCAAACGTAATTTTGATCAAACAAATAAAAAAGAATTTATTAATAGTAGCTTATCAGAAATTTCCTGCAACTATAATAAATACCATTATAGAAATTCATATTTTAAAAAATGTTATAAAACAATCACCTATCAACATTGCAGGATGTACAAGCATGCACACACATTACACAGTTTAATGATAGAATGGTTTGAAGATGAGCAAAAAATTTGATTGCATTTGTAAGGATAACTATAGACTCAGTACCTATAAGAATAGGACAGCTCCTCATACGTGTTGAAGACTGCATTATATTATAATTAATCATTTTTGACCGATCCAGATTAATATGGGACATATACTAATAATTAAATACTTACATAGATCAACTATCGAATAGCCAACACCCCCCACACACACATATGGCTTAATTGTTTATAAAAAGGTTGAGTTCCAGAATTCATCCTGAGATCTTCTGATGCCAAGTTGGCCACTCTACTAGGTATGCAAACTGTGCAGGGCAAAACAAAGATGCTAATGACTTTATTGCTTAAAAGTCCATAAGCAGTTTGAGCACCAGGACTGCAAGGGCCAGACCGATCCCAAGTTAGATGCTTCACCAACTATACCAAATCATGCAGGATAGTAAATAACCAGATTGGTTATGGGTAGCTACCTGGGGAAAAAAAATTGTAAGTCTTTTTGTGATCTGACAAAATATAATTTATATCAATCTCAATTCTAATCCTAGATTATAAGATTGCCACCACTAATTATGCAATAAATATAAAAACTATATCAGTTGCCCTTTTCTACAAAGGATCGTCCAAAGTAGAAACCACAATTAAAACACCAGGATAGTATGAAACAATATTATTAGATCTAACATTAAATATGATAAAAATGAAGATTTCAAATGATTTTCTATTATAGAATATAATATCAAAATTTTATTATTTTACAACTCTCATGCTTTATTATAACAAAACTGTTGAGTGGTCAGTACAGCCGCCTTACAAACAGTTGTCCCAGGTTTGCGGGTTCGGTTCCCGGCCTATGCTTTGATGCATGGAAAAAAAAATTGCTTCCACAATATATCTTATTATTATTACTATATGAGATGTAATAACACACTATCTGTAAAGTAAATGCTTTACATTTTCATTACCAATACCACAAATTCTTACAGACTAAAAATTTTAATAGAAAACTCCATACCAGCACATATTGAAAATCACAGTTGTAGAAATTATAATTATTATGATATTTCAAGATACAGAAAAAATGTTTTAATTATCAATTGTGTTACATATTATTTATTGGGTTACTAATAAAATTTATTTAGAAAGAAATTATTATTTGTACCTTATTTGTCACAATGCATGTGTGTGTGTGTGGTACTTGTGTACCTTAAGCTTCAAATTTAACAATGGAATACTTTCATATAAATAAGAAATATGATTAGAACTAAATAGTAAATACAATAATATAGGTTAATGAGATGGTGAATTTCAAAATCAGTCTCTGTGAGACATTGTTGTAGTTTTCGTTTTGAGTAATTAATTGATTTTATTACATTGGTAGTGAATTGTTTTTGTATTGCAAATATATACATGACAATAGATGAACAACTAAAGACATATCAATCTCCAAAAAGATTGCAAAAGATCTACAAGAAAACTATATATGAGTGCAAAACACTTTTCTGAAGTGATATGGGGAAAAAGCTGTAATTCAGAAAAAGTAGATTAAGAAATATCTGCATCTAGAAGATATTAATGTTGCTATATATTGTAACAGACAGCCTGCACTAATATCCATCAACAGAGGGCATTACTAGATCTCTAGCCTAAAAAAATTATCATTTACTAATGAGGATATTAACTACAAGTGCCTACCACAGCTGTCTCATCATATATATATATATATCAAAAATTACTGCTAGATCATGGAGAGTAGAGATTCTTGGAAAAATCACAATTGGCAGGGCAGACAAGAGTAAACAAAATGCTAGACAAATCTAACAATTAACAAACCATTATTTATTAATATTTTAACAACTAGTAAACTACAATGGTAGAATTTAAATACTAAAATTATTTGAAACAATATGGTTTAAATAGTAATTAATTCTTTAAATTAAAATGCAAAGTATTTTTCAACTGATTGTTTATATTAAGATTCCTTCAATGTTACCTTTAGCACATTAGTCATTGAATTTTACAAAGACTTGACAAATTGTAGACGCGCGCATATATATAAACGTGTGCAAAAATCAAGACAAGAGAGTGTTAGAAATGATGACATATCACCTTCAGTATTTTTTGATCATAATGTTACATGTATATATGGTTTTGATTTTGATTTTAATAAAGTTAAGATTTTATGTATTGAAAGAAATAAATAAATGTAAAATTAAGAAGCTATGTTAATAAGAAACGGAAAGCAGCATTTGATAAATAGACAAGCTGCTGATATAAAAATCAATGAATTGTGGGAAAATTGATATGCGACATAATTGTTTTTTTGTAAAAGAATTTGAATATAGTTGATAATGACTACTTAGATAGTCGAAAGTAGTTCTATTAAATTATAGTAGATATTTGTTTTTAAAATATTACTTTTTGTATTAATTATTGTATTGTTTTTTGAAGAATTATATATATATATATTCACCATAATATTAACCCATAATCAACAATCAACAGGTTTAATCATTATACAGGTTCATAATACACACTGACTATTACAAAACAAAGCTTATACGTGGTGCATTGGATCCAACCATGAAAAGCAATAAGTAAAGAGCAATAATACATAAGCCTATTAATAACCCATGTTAGAAGGATATATATATATATAAGCATGGGAAGAAGGAGCACTCTACTCAATGCATAAATCAATAAACACAAATTTCAGGTAGTAAATAAATCACAGAGTTGAACATGTAATAATAACTTATATAAATGAGCAGGGAACAGAATATTAGCCTTTGCAAAGATATCAAACTTGTGTATATCAACAGTGGTAATCAGAATAATAAAATCACAGGGCTGAACGTATAAATAAAACTTCACATGCTATATAAAGGATCACTGATAATGCACGAACACACACATAATCTATTTCTTTACTTTCAGATTCATATGACATAGAATAAGAAGCAACTGCCAAACATTTAAACAGCCTAATGATTTAAACAAAAAAATAGACGCACACATATTGTACAGGTCAAGTACAAACATAATGATGATTTAAAATCTTCAAAGCATTATTAATTATCAATAAAATTAGAGACTATAAAAAAAACATGATCTATATCATTTTGAACTTACTACTTCTTTCATTAAAATTTCTTATTTACTAAAGTAACCTGGATTGTCAATAACAATCATGAAAGAAGAAAGTAAAACTTACTTTAAGTTTATTTCAATTAATCTTTCTTTTTTGAAAAACTTTATGAGGTGAACAAAAAAAATAACCTTAGAAATAACTAGTTCACATTATCCAAACTAAAATTATCAAATGCTAACGTGAAAATAAAAATATTACTAATATAATAAACATGAAAGATATATATATAAAATTATACAATAGATAAAATTAAAATATAAAATTACACTCTTTCTTATTTGTCACTGTCCTACTGGTAATTTCTTAACAACAGTTCATATAAAAAGGTTTACCTTTAAGTATTGAGAGGAGGTAGTAAGGGCTATTATTTTCTGAAAAGTGTGACTTATATAAATGCATATGCAGGCAGTCATATAGATACTAGTTTCTATTTCTTGGTTTCCTTGATTGGGTATTAGTTTGTCTTGAAACTGCTTCCTTAGCATGAAGAGGTGTGTTTCTTTTATGATCTCTTTGATGGTAGTAGTTGGCTTATACATTTGGTCAGTTAGCAGTCAAGGTTAAACATATGGTAGCTATAGGCTCATGCTGAAGAGTGGAATTCATTTTCCTGGTGTTTTAGCAGCACATGATTTTAAATACGGTCACTGAAAAAAGTCCGGAATTCATTCTATAGCAGGAAAAGATGAAATACAAGCAGAATCAATGTTGAAAATAGAAGAATATAGAACAGATTGGAACAAAATGCAAAATGTAGATTAGAGTAAGTAAAAGCAGAATAAGTATGTAAGTAAAAGAAATAGTATAATTTTTTAGCTGGTCTTTTTATAGACCTAAATTCAATTGATAAGCCCACTCAAGAATTTTCACAATTAGCAAGTCAGTGATTACATTTTTTAAACCCAGATAAGCCAGCAATTTTTAATTAATGGGTTTACCAAATTTTTTAATTTTATCACTGAATGTCTATAGATAACAATGTTAAAATCAGGAGCAATATTTAATGAAAGAAAAAAATTGATGTTATTAAAAGTTTTAATTTATAAAAATGAAGTAATTAGGAATTGATCATAATTTTAAGATTAAGTATTGTTCCCTGTAATATTATAAAAATATCTTTTATAGATTGATAATAAATTCCAGCTAGCTGCTTCAGTTGTGATGTAACATCAACCATGAAATACAATTTTTGCAACCACTGATCTTCTGTTAATTCTAAATATTGAACACCCTTGTCCTCGAGAAATGTTTGATTTCATTTATGCAAAATGCAAAACATTTTAATATATTGCCTCTGGAAAGCCATTGAACCCTGTTATACTGGAAAAGATCTGAATACTCAATCTCCATTTCACATAGTAACTCTTTAAATTGTTGATGGTTAAGTTCTCTTGCTGCAATAAAATTAATAATCTTTAATTCCCAAGTCCATAACTTTACTGATTTCTTCTGGAAATGTTTGTGCACAAAGTGCTTCCTGGTGAAGTATACAATGGAAAGTAATCAATCCATGATTCATGTTTTTTTTAAAAATTGAAACAAACCTCTTTTTCGATCCCATCATCCTTTTTGTCCTATCAGCTGCAATTGACATAATTTTATCAAGTATGATATGGGTTTTTTCCATGCATTCAATGACAGCATTTGCTGTGTCCTCTCCTCACATTTGGCTCTTGAGTGGCAATAATGTTATAAGTTCTCTTTGACCTTCAGATGATACATACAACATGTAAAAGGAAATATGGACTGCACCCTTGATGTTGCAAGACTCATTCACTGTAATTGATAAATCTGAAGATAATTTAATGTCCTCGATTTGTTGGTTGGCCACATATAAGGCGATTTTAATTGTCTTATCTGCTACAGTTTTGGTAGATAATGGCATGTTTTTAACTTTATTTAAAATTTGTGTTTTATTTTTGAAATCATGAAAAAGTTCTTCAGGTGTTTTAACAAAATAACATTTTATGTACTCACCATCTGTGAATGGTTTTCCTCTCTTAGCAATTTCCTGAGTTACTACAAAGTTTGCAATAGTAATGTATTGGCAGACTGTCTTCAATAATCAAATACAGAACTTGATTTTTCAATATTTTTCTGAAGCTCTTTAATTGCTATTTTTCTTGTGTCACTGACAGGATATTTTATGGCAAATGAGGCATGTTTTGTCACAAATTGTCTTTCCAAATTACACTTCTAGTTTTGTGCCAGTGTTTCTTGGAAAATAAGACAGGTTGGAAGGCCCTCCAAATTCACAACAAACTTGGAAGATTCAGTCCACTTTTAAAATCATGATGCTCATCTAATGTTTTTCTTCATAGTCATGTTGAAAACATTTAAATATTGTATTTTATTCACACATTATGTCAATGTTTGCACAGCTACACAAAAAATAATTATACATTCCTCTTTAAATTACTGATATTCATATTCTACCATTACAAACATTATCTTATCCACTAGAGGACAACTGTGTGCTCACTTATTAATCATGAAGTTTTGCTAAACTTATAAACTAAATAAAATCATGATTACATTAATAAAATCTTTTAAAATTTTTATAAATTAAAACTATGATAGTTTTATTTTCAATTTTACTACAAAGTAGGGGGTCTCTATGTCCTGGATTTGAACTCATTTTATCTTTATTTCTTATGATTTTTTTATTTCATATTTGCAATGTTATTGCATGTGTGTTTCAATTAGACCCTGTGGAAAAATATAGACATTACTAAAGAACCATATATATATATATCTTTATATCTATATCTATCTATCTATCTATATATATATATATATATATATATATATAGAGAGAGAGAGAGAGAGAGAGAGAACCACATATGGCTCACGAATTGCCAAACCCTGATCTAGAGGTTTAGGATTTAGATAACTAATTTATTTACTATCTCTCATTCCAATTTTATCCCAGATAAAGTAATAATTATTTTTGATTTTTTTTTATGCATGTTGATACCAGTAACGTTTGGACAATGCTTTAAAATAATGGTGGAGAATTTAATCATTGAGGCAAATACAAATAAATTTTCTTTTAAGGATAGGGTTGTTTGCTTTCTCTATTTTATGTGTGATCTTTATGATGATTTTTTTTTTTTTTGGATATAGGTGGGGGAGGAAAAGCCCTAGGTAGTTTACATAAGTATAGTTCAAAATATATGTTGAATTTTGTATATATATATATCTATAGGCTAATTATAGCAGCATAAGCCTTATGGATAATATTAATGAAATGTTGGCTTAGCATTAGTCTGATGAATATGATGAGAGAAATGATGAATAAGTTGAAGACTAGCTCTACTGAATTAAATATGAAGATAGTGGTAGTTGTTCTGCTGAATTAAAGGCAGTAAAGGTCAAAATAGATATTTCTACTGAATTAAATGGAAAGATAGATACTAGTTCTTCTGAATTAAAAACCAAATTAAATACAAATATAGATGCTAATTCTACTATGATGGATGTCAAGTTTGACACTTATGGTTCTTGAAGCTAGGTTAGATGCTAATACAAGGGAGTTAAGGGCAGAAATTGTAGCCATTAGAGAAGAGTCCATAATTGAAGCTATTTCTCTGAGGTCAAATATTGAAGAATCTAAGGAGGAAATGAGGGAAGAAACTCAAAGGATGTTAATGAAATTTGAAGAGTCTAAAAAAGAATGCTGAAATTTAAAAATGCAGATTGCTGTGGATAATAGGCCTTAAGAAATGAATTCCAAACTATTAAAGGTGAGATGAAATGCTCTTTGTGAACCAGACATGTTGAGGTGAAAGCAAAATTTAAAATTGTTATTGAGCTTCAAAAGGAAAAACTTCTTCAGCTTAATTGAGATTATTATAAGGAAATAATCTGTCAGGATAATGATGATAAAGTACACAAGATATGTGATAAGATAGATGTTGTCACTAGGTGAGTCTCCAGTCATTTTCAGGAAATAGACACTAAGTTAGAAGATGTTCATTTGAAATTAGGGCAAATTAATGAGTACCTGAAACCTGACGAAACAGATATTCTTGAGAAAAATGTAAATATGAGGTATGGAGAGAAATTACAAATTTATGTGTTCAGGTTGAAGAGTTAAAACAGTAATATAAATGAAAAGTGACCATGTTACAAATTTAGAAAAGCAAATGCAAGAATTGAACCTGGAAGATCAAATTAAAAGTAGTCATGTTATTGAAGTCAAAAGTTGCTCTGACAATAAAATAGCCTCTATGAATACAGAAAATAAGGAAGGCCTAATCTTTGATTTACTCAACTCACTGATGAGGAGATTTTAATCAGTTCTAATGAAAGTAAATACATAAATCTATCCCAAGGAAATAGTGGTTGTTATATGAATTCTAACTTCACTTGATTTATCAGTGTAAGAGTTTTTAAGGGGAGAATCCCAATGGAATACCTAAGTATATTGGAGGAGCTATTTGCCTTGAGAGTACTCTGTGAAAAGGAAAAGTTGACAATTTCCAGCAATCACCTTTATATTTCTGTGAAAGAATAGTGATGGACATTGTTTGAGAGGCCTCAAACTTATGCTTAATAACATAAAGTTTGGAATGAGGACAAGTGAGATTGGATACACTATCAATTATCCCATGAGAAATATAGATATCATAAGGGAAGCTATACTATTTTTTAGGCAACAAGTTTCCAAGTTCAAAACTAATACTGACCACATTCCCATTATGTGAAACCCAAATCGTGCATATTTTGTGCTGAAATTGGTCTTGCCATGTCAAACAGATATTGATTGGTAGCTGCCAACTGACATGCTGTTGAGGAAGTTGTAGATATTTTGGGAATACTAGAAGCTGGAGAGAATGCATATTATGGACATTCCAATCAAAAAGAGATGGCCCAAATTACTCATTTTACAATATTAATTATACAATTAAGTCAAACTCCACTTTTACAGACCCCCCATACAGTCTATAATATTGCATGTTCCAACAATAATTGTAAAGGCACATATTATGGCGAAAGCAGAGCATCTTTGTTCACACGATTAGCACAACATAAATATTCATACAATAGGCTCTCAATGATCCTTCCACCTATTCAGTTTTCTATCAGCACCAGAGCACAAGTTACCACAAGTGCATTCCAAACAATCCCACAATCATGTGTAGAGAGAAACATGACTTTAAAAGAAAAATCAAAGAGACCTTCTTCATCTCATGAGACAAGGATGCCATAAATAGGAAAGACATGTGCTATGCTTTATCGAAGAAATGGAATTAGCACATTTGCATATCATTAAACATAGTAGCAAGCTATGATTATGAAGGCAAGATCCTTTGAAAGTACTCAGCTCATTTGTTTTTAGTTATCTATTTTATATTAACACTTTATAGCTTTTGGGAACAGTTGTGTGCATACGCACCCATGCTAGAATATTAATTATAATAAACCTAGGGGTCAATATTTAGGTCATAATCAAAGGAATGTCCAGAGTAATCACTAGTTAAAAAGACACATGCTATACATACTGATTGAGGTGGCCATATGGAAGATCCAAGACATAGTCAAGGCAGAGAGCCTTGACTTGAGGGTTATCACTATAATAGTAAGACTAGTATAGTAGTCAAAACTCCAGTGGCCAGACCTAAGGGCTATCCATTAAACTGGTAAAACTTCATGGATTGTTGTTCCTCACTGTGGAGAACCATGACTAATTTGACAAGGGACAGCTTAATCTCCACATTTAATTCTCTAGAGTTTGACTTGGATGATTTTGAATATGAACATTCAGATAACTATCAGCAGTGTCCAGAAGTTACTATTTTAATAGAAGAGATTGAAATTGTGATCTTAATAGAATTATCCAGTGAGGTGTCCATCATTTCAGATTAACTGTTTTATAGGCATACCACCAATAATTTTTTCAGATTACATTGGTCAATTGTTGTAAAGCCAAATTAATTCCCGAGCAGATATGGCTTAAAATTCAATTGAACTCTGTAACTACGGAGCATGTGTTTTTGATTATTACAGATTGTATACCTACAATGATTTTAGGATCTGATTTTATGGAAAGACATGGTTATGTTATAGACTGTATTGAAAAGCAAATGGTATGCCAGGAGGAACACCTTAGCTTTGGATGCTACATTCATTATCAATCATTAGATCTGAGTTACATAGAAGTAACCACGACTGAGTTGGATATCAAATTGAAATTAAATGAAACTGCTAATTTAGATATCAAAATGAAAGATGTTCTCTATAGATTATTGTGTCAGCATAAAGATGTGTTTTTGAAGCAACCTGGGATTATTAAAACATATATCCATAGGATATGATTAAACAATACAGACAGATTTCAATGTAAATTTTACCCTATACCCTATCAGCATAAAAATTAAAGTTGACAACAAATCAACCAAATGATAGAATGGGATATTATAGGAGAGTTTACATTGGCATTTAATAATCCATTGGTTATCATTAAGAAAAAGGATGGGTCTGTTCACATGTTTGGGTGCATGATTCTTGAATCACAAGATGATTCTGGAAAGTGATTTATCTTTTTGTCGAAATTTAAGGGGAAGAGGATATTTACTACTGGATCTGACTGCCAGTTATTGGCAAATTTATTTACTTCAAGATCAGAAGTTCACCACTTTTAAATATGGAGGAGTATCATAAGCTTTTCAAAGAATATCCTTTGGGCTAATCCATTGCCTTGATCAGATCCTGGATGATGAGGTAAAAAATGTACTAATCATGTATGTTGATGAAATTGTCATTGCATCAAGAAATTTATCAGAACACTTACAACACTTTAAGATATTCTTCCAGGAATGTGATGACAAGAACATTAAAATAAATTTGAAAAAGAGCATGACTGCTACAAAACATAATTTTTCTGGGACATCTTGAGGGGTGTCCATGCACATAAAATTGCTGCTATGACAAGAACATTAAAATAAATTTGAAAAAGAGCATGACTGCTACAAAACATAATTTTTCTGGGACATCTTGAGGGGTGTCCACGCACATAAAATTGTTGCTATACAAAACTTTCTGAAACCAGAAAATAAGACATAGCTACATTCATTTTTCAGACTTGGTAATTTTTATAATCATTTATAAGAACTTTGTTTTAAACATGATCTATATGTCTCAGTTACTTAAAAAGGAGATCAAGTGGAAATGATGCCCAGTTCATAAGGATGAGTTGAATCTTGTAAAATATATATTCCTGCGTAAGGTAATTTTACAATTTCCCAATTTTGAATGTCATATACTGTGGAATACAAATGCAATTCACATTTCCTTATTTTTCAATCCTCCTACTCTATATTTAAATTTTATGATTTTTCTATTACTCTTCCAACAAAGGAAAACAAAACTTTTTTTTTTTAAAATGGCAATTGATAAACACTTGCTCTCCTAGCCTTACATCTTAAATGTTACCCTCTTTCTCAAATAAACCACTCTCTTACCTAAATTGTATAAAGATAATTACCATATATATATATATATCAATTAGAAAATCAGTCAAAAATGGTGGGACCAAGACAAGGATGCCCTATGTCACCTATTTTGTTTTTGTTGTATTTGAGAGAAATGGAGAAAGCAATAAAAAGATTAGGAAAAGGAATAGAAATACCATTAATAGGTGGCAAGGGAGTTTATATATTATCAGATCTTTTATTTGCTGATGACACCTTCTTGTGCAAAGAAAGTAGGGAAGATATGGAACTTATGCTGAAGACATGCACAAGGGTGGGTAAACAGATGGGGATTAAATTTAGTGAAGAATAATCAAATGTAATTATGATAAATGCTGGGGAAAGAGAAGAGAAATAATTTTTATTGGGGGATATAAAGTTAAATGTGGTGAATAGCTATAACTATCTGGGAATCATCATAAGTAATCAGAGAAATTGTTTATGAAGCAAAGAAAAGAAAGGGACCAATAAAGAAATCAATAGTGTTTTCATATAATAAAAAAGATGTAGCAAGAATTGTATGGAAGGGAGTAACAGGATTAACTTATGGTAATGATGCATTAGGTGTTAGTAAAGGGATGTTATAATTACTTAGAAAAATACAGAGAGAAATAGGAAGACATTCATTAGATGCAGAGGTGTGGACAGTAAAGGAGACAATTCAAGGAGAAATGGGATGGTCAAGTTTTTATATGAGAGATGCAAAAAGCAAAATGAAATAGTTCAGTAGATTGCAGTTTATGGATAATCAAAGAATAGTCAAGATAGTACTTAATTGGATGAATAAAGGGCAGGAAAAAAGATGGGTGCAAAAATATGAAGATTTGGATAAAGAATTTATGTCAGTATACAAAAGTGGGATAATTGTGTTAGGAGAATTGTTGAGTATGTTAGTGTTAAGGAATGGTATAGAAAAATAGATGCATTAATAAAGGATAGGGAGTTGTAGAGATGGAGAGCTAGTATGGAGAATAAAAAGAGTTTAAATATTTATAGAAGTAAACAGAATATTGGGTGCGAATTAATTTATGATAATAGCAAGGAAAGTAGTTTATTCTTTAAGGCTCAAATGGGATCTTTAGCAACAAGAGAATATACACATAAATGAAAAAATGTGGGTGATTTATTCTGCAAGTTGTGTAAGGAAGGCATAGAAAATATTAGGTGTCTGTTAATTGAATGTAAATGTCTGAGAGCAAAAAGGGTACAAATAATGAAGTTGTGGAAGAATAAATATGAACAGAGTGATTGTACAGAAAGTGGTTTTTGGTTTTTATGCTGGGTTTGGGAAAAGATAAGGGGTTTTTAGATATAAAGGCCATGGAGTTGACAAAGATTGTGTTGTGGAAATGGGATGGAACAGAATAGAGAATATGGTAAAAGTTGGGATGGGGAATAGAAAGGGAAGTTAAAGTGCCTAACAGGTTTCTCTATGCATAGTTGCTGAGAGATTTCTGACTTTGTATAAGGAGAAGTGACGTGCATCACATCACATTACATCATCCTTTAATGCAAAAATTTAATAAATCATTTACTTCTGTTTGCAGTAAAGTCTATCAGCATATATATATATATATATATATATGAAAAATAAAACAAGTTTAACCTGCTATCGCTTGTATTAATGATCAATAGATGGAGCTTTACCAAGACCTCCAAACAAGCGTACTTGTTTACATAAACGTCAGAGTCAATATTCACTGTCTCTTTCATTTTGCTCCACCCTCAGATCAGCTGATTTCAAGCTGATTTGCTCTCATCAGTGAAGGGATAGGAGTTAGAAACTAGACCTAAATATTAACTCCAAGCGTTTATGCAAAACATTTCTATCAGTTTGCAAGCATGAATTTTTTAGACACCTAAATGTCTTCAAACTCAGCCTATCAAACTAGATAGCTATGTGGGTCTGATATCAGTTCAGTTTTTCCACATAATCAAAGCTTCTGCAATCTATATCATTGCAAGAAAACTTTAAAGGTACATTTATGAAAAATAAAACAAGTTTTATATATGTAAAAACCTGCTATCGCTTGTATTAATGATCAATAGATGGAGCTTTACCAAGACCTCCAAACAAGCGTATTTGTTTTTTTACATATATAAAACTTGTTTTATTTTTCATAAATGTACCTTTAAAGTTTTCTTGCAATGATATAGATTGCAGAAGCTTTGATTATGTGGAGAAACTGAACTGATATCAGACCCACATAGCTATCTAGTTTGATAGGCTGAGTTTGAAGACATTTAGGTGTCTAAAAAATTCATGCTTGCAAACTGATAGAAACGTTTTGCATAAACGCTTGGAGTTAATATTTAGGTCTAGTTTCTAACTCCTATCCCTTCACTAATGAGAGCAAATCAGCTTTAAATCAGCTGATCTGAGGGTGGAGCAAAATGGAAGAGACGGTGAATATTGACTCTGACGTTTATGTAAACAAATAAGCTTGTTTGGAGGTCTTGGTAAAGCTCCATATATATATGATTGTAATTTATAAAGTTTACATTTATTTATTTGTCTAGTTTATCAAAAACAAATGATGAATATTTGCTATAAGGTCTGATGAGAAGCAAATATAACATTCTTTGGTTTAAATATAACATTCTGTAGTTTAAAAGGCTCTGAAATCCACAAAATTTTTTGTGGTATATTATATGTAAATCATAAGTATATGTATAATAACTTTGGTGGATAACATCACAACTTGTAATTTAGTATGTTTGCCCCTATCCCCATCCAGCCTATTACAGACTATAACCCTATATAAGGTTCATGATATTTGAATTGATAAATATTGTTTGACAGTAATATAGTAGTTTAAATTATGTCATATAGTTTCAGGAGTTATACATTTTGAAAGCATTTTTTCTGATCATTATCATTATTATTTTCAACCACTATTGATCTACTGCAAGATAAAGATCTCTCCAAGTTCAATCCATCTACAGTCTCTCATCATTCTTCTCCACATCAAACCTACACACTTCCATATCTTATCCATGCATTTCACATATAGTCTCTTTCTAGATCTTTCACAGTGTTTTGGTATTCAGTTTAAGATTTCAAGTGTCCATTTATTATCATCTCTTCCAGAAATATGTCAAACCCAACTCCAATTTTTTAATTTTTTCAATGATTGCTATAACACCTGTTTGTTTTCTCACCCATGCATTTCATTTTCAATCTCTTCTTAATACTCCTAACATACATCTCTCCATACTTCTTTGGGTGGTCTGAAGTCTCTGTATTGCTCTTCTGTTAAGTGTCCAAGTGTCAGATCCATAACTAAGAACTGGTAAAACACATTTAATAAAAAAACATTTCAAACACATAGGCATATTTCCTTTTAATATAAAGTTATTTCTACCATAAGTAATCTAACCAAGTTTAATTCTATGATTAATTTCATCCATTATGTTTCCATCTGTAGTAATAATCTGATCAAGGTATTTATAGTTGTTAACTTCTTTTAACTCACTATTTTCAATCTTTTATTTTCATTTTTTGAAAAAATCAATTGAAATATTACTATAGACTTTTTAATATTTACCTTTAGTCCCATTTTTTTACTTTTATCTGTAATTTTAACTTTCAACACTTGGCTATATTTATTATAAACTTTTTTTAACACAGTGTCCAAGTAGTTAAAAGTTGAATTTACAGTTGCATAAGAAAAGTCACTACTTTAGTTAAATACTTTCATATGCTAACTTTTTGCAATATTTTCCATTTTTTAACTTAATGTCATAACTTAAATTGATCGAAAAAAAGACTGATTCATATATAAATGAAATCCAAAGCATAAATTAAGAAATGGAAATAATTTTTAAAATTACGTTTGTTAGCAATATTATGCTTACATAGACTGATAATACAATAGCAAATCTCTTCATACAGTAGCACCATCCAGTTGCTACTGTTTTAAGTTTCAAAATAGAGGAAGTAAAGAAGTGAGAATAAGATCTGATGAAGACTGTTGGGAAAAGTCGAAACTGTTATCAAATTAATAAATAAATTTTTCTAAAAGTGTAAAAGAGTGGAGGTTTGATGTTATATACTGTATAAAGAAAGCAAAACTAAGGAAGAAGAAAAGGAGGAAGAGTCTAGAGGATTATATTAAAACTGTTTTAAGTGTTAAAATATAGATTAAATATAACAATAGTATAATAAATGTTTTAATTAAATGCATTTTTAACTAAAAAATGCCTAACTTGTAATAATTGTCTTTCTTGAACTCAGATTTTCACACAACCCTCACCTCTCCACACTATCTCATATCACTGATACATTTGACCACATATATGTCTAAAAAATAAATAAAGACCAATATATGTATTTCATGCTAATCCAGCACTTGTCAGTTAGTCCATATTATCATCTCTACACATATATACAGTAAGTGCTCGGATTTATATTAAGCTAGCCAATCTTCATACTTTGATGGACAGGCTTCAATCCACTCCACCCTCCAACTCTTCAGCCATCCATCCTATTGAAAATCTGATGATAGAATGCTCAAAGCCGAAACTGATGCTGACATTCTCATCACACCCAGGTTGACCATAATTACTCTGACCCCTCATGTACAGGACAATCCATTTAAGTACATATATGAGGGCTGGACAGGCATTGAAGCTGCTATTTAATATCCAACATACAGGCTATATATATATATACCTGTACAATCAATGTAATATATAGGGTGTATCATAGATAATGTGGAGAAGTGAGGGTTGTGTGAAAGTCTGAGCTCAAGGAACCCTATATATTACATTGAGTGTATAAGTATATATATAGCCTATATATTGGTTATTAAATAGTAGCTTCAATGTCTGCCCAGCCCTCACATATATACTTAAATTGATTATGTCCTGTACATGAGGGGTCAGAGTGACTTATGGTTAACTTGGGTGTGGCATGATGAGAATGTTGGCATCAGTGTGGGCTTTGAGTGTTCCATCATCAGATTTTCAATAGGATGGATGGCTGAAGAGATGGAGGGTGGAGTGGATTGAAGCCTGTCCAATAAAGTATGAAGATTGGCTATCTTAATATAAATCTGAACATTTAACTGTATATATGTGTAGAGATGATAATCTGGACCAACTGACGAGTGCTGGTTTAGCACAAAATATGTATATTGGTGATTATTTATCTTTTAGACATGTATGTGGTCAAGTGTATCAGTGGTATGAGATAGTGTAGAGAGGTGAGGGTCATGTGAAGGTCTGAGCTTGTGGAACTCTATATATTACATTGATTGTACAGGTATTGATATAGCCTGTATGTTAGATATTAAATAATAGCTTTAATGTCTCCCCTTGTATATGTACTTAAAAGGATTATGTTCTGTACATGAGGGGTAAGAGTAACTTATGGTCAACTTGGATGTGATGAGAATGTTAGTATCAGTGTGACCTTTGAGTATTCCATCAGATTTTCAATAGGATGAATGGCTGAAAAGTTGGAGGGTGGAGTGGATTAAAGTTTGTCCATTAAAGTATGAAGATTGGCTATCTTAATATAAATCTGAGCACTTACTGTATATATGTGTAGAGATGATAATCTGACTAATTGACGAGTGCTGGTTTAGCACGAAATACGTGAATCGGTGATTATTTATCTTTTAGACATGTATATGGTCAAGTGTATCAGTGGTATGAGACAGTGTGGAGAGGTGAGGGTTGTGTGAAAGCCTGAGCTCAAAGAACTCTTTATATTACATTGATTATACAGGTATATATATAGCCTGTATGTTGGACATTAAATAATTGTCTTTGTTTAAAAATATAATTTTATTAAATTTTGTGACATGTATTGGTTTATATTTTTGGAAAAATGAAATAATAAAATTTGTCAATTTTAATGATGGAATTAAAAATTTTGTGATGAGAAAAATTTATGTAAATGTTTATAAATATATTCAATATTTATATGAGTTGTATATACTTCGTATTTATAAATAATGTTTTACAAAATTAAAAAGTACATATAAATGAGGTTTTTAGGCCTGCACAATTTTAGAACCTGAACCTATAAAAGTTCACAGTGCCTCTGATTGTTACTATGACAATAATGAATTCTATTTAATTTTATTAATATATGACAATTGAATGAATAATTGCTTAGACTGTCATGTGATATTCCAGCATCAAAGTTAACTACTTGAGTTTTTATTCATTTTATATAGTTTGTTATACAAATGTTTTTTAATATTTATTAGAATACATGTATAATTTAATATTCTTGGAATTTAGATGTAATTATAGGAATTTAAAACCAGATCTTCATATAAACTGAGAACTGATTATATATATATGTGAGAGATGATGATGTGGCCCAACTGATGAGTACTGGTTCAGCACAAAATATGTATATTGGAGACCATTTATCTTTTTCACATGAGTATGGACATGTATATCTGTTATATGAAAAAGTGGATAGCTGAAGGGAGATTGAAAATCTGGATTTAAATCCCTTACAATTACAAATGTTTTTTTTTATTTTTATTCCGCAGTCATATTAATTGATGTAACTTTACAATTAAAATTTTAAAAGTTTATTTTTAATTTTTTTTCTAAAACTTTTTCTCTTATATTGTGAATGACTTTTTTTGTAAATAAATTTTCTGAAAACAATTATTGTGAGTTATTTTTCTGTTGTCTAGTGACTGATGGTATGTCTGCATCTTTGCCCATAAACCATCATTTGACTCTGGGCTGGATTAACATTAAAATTTTAGGAGGTCATAATGAACAGAGTGCATTTTTTAGTAGCTAGCTTATGAACAATTCATCTATCCATTCCATAATGACTGCTAATCGAAGATTAATCTGGGTTAAACTGATGAATATATAAAAATTGAAAAATGATTATCATATAATATAGCCTTTATCAGTGCTGGGAAATGAGTCCATGATTATTTTTGCCATCAATAGTTGATTTGAAAACTATAAAAATGAAAAAATAATTATCTAAATGATGGGATTCATTGGTGCAATACAAACATTGTGCAAAAAATTTTAATTTGATAATTTATTTAATATCATATTTATCACCTAAATGATAAATTAATTTACATCTTTACACATGATACAATGGGTTATCTGCTGAGGTTATATGTTAGAAATGCATTACTGAGTAAGTTACATTTTTGTTTATTAAGAAAAAATATGAAGATTGTGAATTTAAGTTAATATTTCATAAATCAATTATCTATTATTGCTATCTTTTTATGTCTAATATTTAAAGTTACTTCAATAGGCTTAACTCTTTTTATTTTATAACTAAATCAAACAATTAAAATTAACTATTTGTCAATGTTAAAAATTAAGTTTTTAATTTTTATAAAAAAACAGTTGTGGTTTTTTAGTTAATCATATGCACAATAATAATAAAACTTAATTTAACAACTCTAAATATGTTCTAATTAACAAGATCTTAAAATTTTTATAATTAAGTTACTGTTTTCTATTATTTTTTAAAGACAAAATAATTTATACTATATTTAAAAAACTTTTATATAAAAATGCTTTATAATATCTGAAAATATTATGGCAAGATCATAAACCAGTCTACGCATTCTACAAATTATTGAAAACCATGATTTTTACATTTATAAGTACAAGGATTCATCTTTGTTAGATTAGGTTTACAAAACTGGTTAAAAATAATAGGTTTTTTTTTTTTAAAAAAAAAAATATAAAATATTTATTAAGAAAACTTTACATGGTTACTAAAGAAATACAAATAGTTTACTACTTTGTTTTATGACTCTGTTGGATAACATTTAAAGACTGGTAGTGGTTGTTCTGTCAGGGTTCACTTACTTGGCATTGTCATTCTGGACCAAGTATCTGAATGGAGCCATTAGGTGCAAGTGTTTGATCTCTGGCTTGAATCTTCTTGATTAGAAGCATGAAGGTTTCTATTACTGTAGGCATTACTTGCCCAAATTTGTATTTACATCTTGTTAGCCATACAGCATAGTTCATGAAGATGGAGAACCGAATGAGGGCAAATTCCCCAGATTTGATGGCATTTTGAATGATATAGGCATCTCTAAAGTCTGTTGACACAGTATTGTTGATAAGTTTTCTAATTGGGGCAAAGAAGTGACAATTGTACATGATGTGGTCAACTGTTTCTTCGTCTTTGTTGCACAGTTGGCACTGCGAGCCAATTTTTGTGAAGCCCCTTCTCCAAACCAGGAAGTGATTGGTAGGCAGGGAGCAGAGGTTGAGTTTGAGTACCATTGTTTTAGCTTCTTAATAAGTTGTTTGTTGCTAAGATCCAAAGAGATGGGGAGTGCTGACTGGTTTTTAAAATTTAGCTGATAAGCCTGCCAGTAAGTTGTTTTGTTTTCAAGCATAGAGTTCATTATTGGTGTGTGCTTGGAGATATATTCCCACAAGTCTGTGAGCCATTTGCTTCCAAGTGGTGGTGGGGTGTCAGTAGGTTCAACTGGAATGGACTGGTATATCATTTGCTGGTTCTGAATGGTTATGTGTATGATGGAAATGGCCTTTTGGAAGTAAATTGTTGCATCTGAGTGTAGCCCCAGTCCATTTGATTCTTTGGGCATCTGCATCTTGAGAATGCTGATAGCAGCCACCTTTCCATTCCAAAGAAGTTTTGCACAGATGGTGTTCATAGAAGCCTGAAAGGATCTTGTGGGTTTAACAATAGGTAAATAATAATTAAGTCTTGGTAGAACAAGCATATTGAGTAAGGTCACTTTGTCTGGCAGTGAGAGGGAGATTCTGGCCAGCGATTGCACCACCTTACTGGTCTTTTCCAAGATGTCATTTTGAAGTTGCTTTCTTCTGGCCAGAGGGGACTTATGCATGGGAACGCCCAAAAATAGTTGAGGTTCAGAAGTAAATGAAGCTGGAATTACTGTATCTGTTCTTATTTCCCACATGGAGGATTTATCATAATTTATGTGAAGATTGAATTTATTAGAGAACTTGTTTAGTATGTTTATGATTGTTGTTAGATAGGTTTTATCTGGTAAGAAAATTGTGATATCATCAACGTATGATATATGTTGCACATAGCATTTGAGTGCAGGCACATAAACCCCTGGAAGATTATCTTCAATTTCTCTGAGCAGGGGATTAATATAGGCAGTGAAACATAAGGTGGCCGGAGGAGAGCCCTGTGGAATAGAAAGGTGAGGTCTGAAACCATTGGAGAGTCTGCCATCCAACGATGTAAAAATTGATCTGTTTAACAGCAGATTTCCAATGATTCTAACATAGGTTTGAACATAGTTTTTAGGAAAGAGGCAAAACCCTTAATTATAATATCTTAAAAACAATGTAAAGAAATGCAATATTGATTGTCTTTATCCTGATGATATACCTATATTGAAAAGAAATATTATTGAGTTTTTTTTTTAAAAAATAAAAAATACTATCAACAATTAAACATACAAGAAGTTTAAAGCATTTTAAATAAAATTAACTATTTAAAAAAATTCACAGAAAAATAAAAAAATATTTCAACAATAAAAATTCAATATGTCAACAAACTTTTTTAACATCTCATAAAGAAATAAATCAAAATAATAAAATTTGAATTTGTTAAATAAAATAAAAACAATTATTCTAAAAATATGTTAATATTTAAATAAAATAGTCTTTATGTATATAAATTACAGCATAGATATTTACAATTTAATAAAAAAATCTTTTTCTTTCAAAAATTAGTTAATTAATTAATGCCAATATATAAATAATCCGCATATTTATTTATTTTTTACAAATTTAATCTTATCATATAAACAAAAATGTATTTCAATATATACATCATTATATATCTCTATTTATGTTTTAACCATAAACAACAGTATAAAACTAAAGCATCACTTGATCACCATTTAGGAATTTTATACACAAACCTTTTTGCATCCTCTGATTATGAAGGCTTGCTCTTGGTGGCACTATGGTATGAAGAGGTTGTTATTATTATATACTACAGTAATTTTCAAGGTTAACACAGGAATGAAGTTACAATAATGGCTGAACAAATTAGATAGCAGTGACATCTTTATTCCTGATCTAGAACTAATTCTTTGAAATCTTTAATTAATAAAAGAATTCTAGATATTATGCAAATCGATTATTTAAAACAATTTAAACCTTTAAGAGGAGAAAGCGTTATACATAATGTCATATAAGTAAGTGAAATATAAAAAAGAAAGAATGAATGAAATGATTTTTTTCCCCATCGTTTATAATATATTAATAATAACAATAAATTGTTTAATTCGTTAGTTTGCACAATGTAAGATAAAACAAAAGCAGTTTTTTTTACTCTAGGGACATCTAAAATAACCTTGAATTATTACTGATTATAAGATTATTGTGAAAATGGGAATTTAAATACATTACCAATTAGTAGTCATTGACTAGTTAAGCTTATTATAAACAACATTAGAGTAGAGAGGTGCTCTTGATTTAAAAATAATAAACAGTTTTTATTTAAATGAGATAGAAGAAAAACAATGTGGCAATACAGTCAAAATTATTTGGTGATTATATATCAGAAGAGAGTTAATAGGGAAAAAGGATTAATCAACTTCTACAATACTAAATTTTTTTTAGAAGACTAAAACATTTAAGTTTACTTACTAAAAGTATTTCTGAGTCTATGTTATAGGTTCAGAAACTGCATTTACCCATGGAGATATGATTTTATATAGCATCACATCTCATGCCTATGTTTCTTAAATGTTGACATTCGTAATAAAATAAAATAAAAATCTCAAATTGAATAAGGAAATCTTTTCAGGTATCACCAGATTTTATAAGCAATTAATCTTATAATATAATCAAAATTATTTAATTTTTTTTTTAATAGAAGATGGCAATATTTTTTTATAAAGGAAAATTAAAATGTTTATAAAAAATAAGGAGAATTGATTCTCAACTAAATAGCATCAGACCAACATAATCCAGATTGATTAAAACTGTTAAAATCTCAATCTGTCACTAGAGTATTCAAACATCACATAATATTCTGAGAAATTTGACCATTCAGTTAGATACATATTGTAATGGTCTGACTTAACATATTTCATTTATTTACATTTTCTCTATTTATTTATTTGCGATGTGATGTAACACATTATGACTTCTTTTTTCTTGTAGTCAGGAATCTCTCAGTTACTATGCCCAGAGAAAGCTGTTAACCACCTTACTTTCCTTTTCCATTCCCCACCCTAAGTTTTTACCATATTCTCCTCTATCCTACTCCATCCCATTTCCATAACATTATTTTTGTCCACTCTATGACCTTTATATATAAATCCTCTTTATCTTTTTCCAAATGCAGCCTAAAAAACCAAGAACCCACTTTCTATATAATCACTTTGTTTATATTTATTCTCCCACAACTTCATTCTTAGTATCCTTTCTGCTTGTAAGCATTTACATTCAATTAACAGATGCCTAATATTTTTATGTCTTCCTTACATAACTTGAATCACCCACATTTCTCCATTTATCAGTATATTCCCTTGTTGCTAATGATTTCTGTTCAAGCCATAAACAGTAAACTACTTTCCTTGCATATTATCATAAATTAACTTGCACCCAATATTCTATTTACTTCTATATATATTTAAACTCTTTTTACTCTCCATACTAGCTCTCGATCTCTCCATGTTTCTATTTTTTATTAATTCATCTATTCCATTTTTTACCAGTATAATACTCAAACAATTTTAATAAGACAATCATCTCACCTTTTGCTAAAGTATATTAAAATAAATTCTTTATCCAAATCTTCTGGCATATCATACTACCTTTCTCAGCCATTTTGTTTGCTGTCATTTACTTACAAGATTAACTATTTTGGCTATTCTCTTATTATCCATAAATCACAATCTACTGAACATTTTCATTTTTCTTTTTGAATGTCTCATATAAAAACTTGATCATCCCATTTCTCCTTGAATTGCCTCCTTTGCTGTCCACACACCTGTATCTAATGCATGTCTTCCTACTTCTTTGTACTTTTTCTAAATAATCTAATACCTCTTTATTAACATATAACACCTCATTACCATAAGTTAACCATATTGTCACTTCCTTTCATACTATCATATTTATTATATGAAAACACTGTTAATTTTTTTTTTATCAGTCCCTTTTTTTTCTTTGCTTCATTTATCAATTTTTTCCCCATTCAGCCAAGCAACTTTTTTGATTACTTAAAATGATTCCCAAACAGTTATGCTTATTTACACATTTAACTTTATATCCCCCAATAAAAATACTTGCTCTTCTTTTTCCTCATCATTTATCATTATTACTTTTGATTTTACTTCACTAAATTTAATCCCCATCTCTTTACTTATTCTTGTGCATATTTTCAGCATAACTTCCATATCTTTCCTACTTTCTGTGCACAAAAACATAACATCAGCAAATAAAAGACCTGATAATATACATACTCCCTTGTCATATATTAATAATATCTCTAGTCTTCTTCCTAGTCATTTTATTGCTCTTTTCAATTCTCTTAAATATAACAAAAACAAAATAGGTGACATAGGGCATCTTTGCTTTAATCCCACCTCACTTTTAACTCTGATTCTATATTTCCTAATTGATACATATAGTAATTATTTTCATACAATCACTTAATACTATCCACTAAAACTCCATTCATTATCAAATTTACTAAACTTTCCCATAATCTATTGCTATTTACTCTATCATATGCCTTCTCTATATCTATAAAGACTATAGATAACTGTCTATTTGTATTTCTACTCATATCTGTAAGTTGTGTGACTACAAATAAACTCTCACATATGTCTATCTGATCGAAAACCTCCTTGCATTTTTCCCACTATGTTATTTTTCTCCATCCATTTTATGCCCCTTCTAGCCACAATATATGCAAAAAATTTATACAACACTGAAGTTACTGCTATCAGTCTATAATTGTTTAACTTTCTATGATCCTTACTTTTCTTTTAAGTAGCAGCCTTACTCTTGTATTATTCCAGTTATCTGGAAATTCTCTCTTCTGTACCATCTTCTTAAAACATGATAATAGATTTAATTTTGTCCTATTTCCTAAATTCATCACCATCTCTACTGCCCATCTATCTAAACTTCTTGCCTTTCCAGTTTTTAATTTTTTCCTGTCTCATTCAATTCATTATCTGAAAACCTAATATTTCCATTACTATATGTTTTTATATTTATCATCATTCTGTCCTTCACATTTAACATCTTTTCTATATCCATTACATACTTATTTAAGATTGTTTCTAATTCTTCTCTAGAGCTGCATTCTTTTTACTCATCATCTAGTAATAATATTTCACTCTCCCCTACATTTCTTCTTTTAATATATTTTCAACATTTTTTTACTCTCATCTCTTCCATTTTTATTAATATCCTCCAATAATTTACTATTTAATTTCATTCTCTCTCTATAATTATCTATTTTAGCCAACTTCTTTTTAAAATTTTTTTTTTCCCATTTAATATTAATATCTTTTTCACTTTCTTGTTTTTAATAGCATATTTATATTCTCAGCATACTTTTTTCTTCTCTTTTATATTTTTACTAATGCTCACTTTTCTATTACTTTTATTCTTTTGAATATTCTCACCTAAAAACCTATTTGCCACTTTTCTATTTTACCACAAGAGTCCTTATATTCACCCCCAACAAACTATTCCATGATTTCTTCAACTTTTATTTTATATTTTTCTAACTTATTCTTATAATTAATTCTCCATCCACATTTTTCACCACCCTTTCTACTTTTATTACTATTTTCCATCACATTACTAACCATTTCTATTATAAAGAATTTTTCATAAATTACATAGGCACCACATGGCTTTAACAACAGGAAATAAACTAACACATGCATATTTAAAACAATATTTTATTCAATATAATAATGTAACCATTACGCAGCCCCATTTGTAATGCCAGGCTAAATCACAGAGAAGGTAAGTTACTCATAATAAATGGTGGTAGCCACACAATCTTACATAAACAAAGTAAAAATCATGTAATAAGAACTTATTCACAAGTGTACTTATTAATTGATATACAATTTATTTCCTTTAATAAAATTAATAAATCATGTAACAGTAATTTATTTACAAAGTATAATCATTAATTGATATGCAATTTATTTCTTTAACAAAATCCTTTAATCTTTATACATTACAATATCTTCATAGATAAGGTAACATGTTCACTGTATCTTGAACCCTATAAATAAACCTAAATACAATTTTACATATGTATGAATTTATAAATATGTCATTTGTTTGATTCACATTATTTTAGTACTTCTTTTTTTAGACACTAATCCTAAACATAACTACTTGTATAATAATAACTATAAACGAATGGCTTTTTATCTTAATCCTAATTGAATAAACCTTCTATAGAATAATTATAAGGAGAGAGCTTTGGTTCTAAACCTAATTTAATACAACTACAATTTCTACTGGGATGCTCATTTCGAGATCGATCCCTAACTCATTAAACTGATTGGAATGTATTTTTTCATATGAATGCAAACACATGTAAACTATTAAACAACTGCGCATAAATAAATCCAACTACATAAAATTCAATTTTAAGTAATTGAATATAACTTTAGCTACGAACGAATGAAAGTAATGGAAATAATTACATCATTAACTATGGTTATTTGAGACAATTTATATGCGTGCTTTACATTTGTCATTATTTTTTTCTTTTTCTCTTATTAACAACTTATATATAATTCATAAGCTTAACATTACATACGTGATATATAATAATTACTTTTAAAAAATAATTTTAACAAATAAACAGAAGTTATTACTTTTTTTAAAAAATAGTAGTTAACAAGCGTTATTTCCAAATTCAGTTTAGTTAAAATAAAGTACCACTTACTTCTTTAGGACAAATATAAAAAATATTTTTAGGGTGTTAATAGTCTTGTAATTTTTAGCTACCATTTAAGTAAGCCTATTTCTTCATTTTAGTCAAAGTTATTCAAAATATTATTCACAAGCATTCCAGATTAGATTTAGCTAACTGTTACTTGTGTCATTCTTTTTTATTTACAAGGCATAGTGAAATCCTGGGATTTGAGTGGAGAAGTATTCCAAACTGATCAAGAGAGAAGAAAAACTGATTTTTTTAATATCCAAAACTTAGTTTCTTTCTTGAACCTCGTTTTAGTTTTTTTAAATCAAATTTGTTTATCATTTTGCTTTGTTCATTTCAATATACATATATATATAATTATTTGTAAAGAGCTGGGCAGATAAATTATTTTTCAAAATATATTAATTACACATTCTGTGAAGGGCTATAAAGTATGCATTTATCTGTCTCGCCTATGATCAGGTGTTCAAAGTTATACTAATTTTTTTTTTTCAAATGTTTTAGGATTTTTCCCATGATAGCTAGCTTGAACCAATCTAACTAGCTATCCAACATTAATAAGTAAATGGATATCTAGCAATTTTTAGTTGGATGATAACACATGGGTGGTAAACTGTACAAACATTTATCACTAGCAATTGACATGCTTGATAAGTATCATTTTCTCCTTTACTGTTTCTCTAAGAGTGTTTGTTGGAGAGGCCTTTGCTCTGCAATGAATTATTTATTAAAATAATTCTATCAAGTTTTTTTTATTCATTCTGCAGTTAGCTTTAAGATGTTACTTTAAAAGAATTTGTAGTATTTAATAACTCAGACTAATTATTTTTCTTTTTAATTAAATAATTTAAATTAGTTCAATCATTATTTCAGTAAACTATAATTTATGGCATATATGTTACTAGTATATAAAACATCCAAGTATTAGGTGAGTTTATTCTATTACATGATTCTCATAGCCTACTTTCATCATCAACATCAGGAACAGTAATTCACTTCTTTTATCCTTCATCAGAAATATTTACTGTAAAGTTGAGCCATCAATGGATATTAAATACTTTTTAAAGCTTTAGTCTAGTTTCTGATTATTTATCTTCCTCAGTGTAAGCATGAAGTTTAAACTTGTGTATTCATAGGTAACTTTATTTTATGATAATTATATTCTATTTGGAACTTTAGAATGTTTGAATATTTTAAAATATGAGTTTGAAAAGTTTAAATGAATGATGTCACCTGATCAAATTATGGCTCATGAGCCACATGCAGTTCTTTCAAATGTTTTGAAATAAATTCATGACATAAGTTATATTGGCACAATGTAGTTACATTTTATTTTGAAACCATTTGTGTTTTATTCTTTAGCTGTGGTAATTAACAATGATTGTTTTCATCCATCAACTTCTAGAATTTTTTTGTTATTGTTTCCTGGAAATATAATGCATTGTTTGAGCTTGTCAGTTCAGGGGATGTTTTTATTCTTTGTATGGTTTTTAATCCAAATGCCATTGAATATGTTCTTCTATTTTGACTTTTGAACATCAACTTCCATTAATTTAATCATGTAATGCAGGTAATTATTTTTAAATTCATATTAAAAAAAGAATTGTCATAAGTCATCACCATCAACCATTATCAATACACTGCAGGATGAAGGTCTCTCCAAGTTCAATCCATCTTCTCCGATGTTTAGCTTCTCTTCTCTATATCAACCCTGTACACTTTCTTATTTCATCTATCCATTTCACATGTAGTCTCTTTTTGGTTCTTTCACAATCTCTCTAAATCTGATTTAAGATTTCAATTGTCCATCTATTATCTCTTCTAGCAATATGTCCAAACCAACTCCATTCAGTCTTAATTTTTTCAATGAGATCAGTAACACCTGTTTGTTCTTCATTTAAACTAGTGTCAATTTTTTAGGATAATATATTCTTGTGAATAATTATACTGAATAATGAAGTTTGTAAAATCAAAACATTGAACACAATTGATGAATGAACATTTTATGGAACTATTGCATGCTTTATTAAAAATTGTAACCTGAATTTGAATGTTTTTGCTAATTACAATCACATATGAATAATAAATAATTTTTTAATTTTATTCTTTTGATTTTTTTGTACAATTAGTGAGTCATATTAATAAGAAAAATAATAAATCAAATATATGCTTCTGTTGAATAATTCAAAAATTAAATTGAAGCTCTTAAATATATCAGTTTTAATCTGTGGCTCTTGCTAACATGAAATTTGGCTATCCCTGGAATATTAATTAGATCAAATCTAGTGCTCCCCATTGAGAAAGACCAACAGCATAAATTAGGCCAAGGAATTTTGGAAGCACTACCATCTGATGTTCATAGATTAGTTAACTTTCCTAATTTAGACTTTGGGTAGAATCTCAGCATGGATTACTGCTTCTAAAGAAGATGCTTTTATTCTGGTCAATATTTATATCATGTATTACAGAAGGTGCTATGCCTTCTGTAAAAAGGTTTTTCAGTTTTTTACAATTCATTGCTATTTTTTATTTGTTTTTAACAATCCAAGTGCATATTAAAAAAAAAAAAACAAGGCAATTGTAAAATAGAATATTTTTACATAATTGATTAAAAAAATACACTTCATTGAGAAGCTTTTTTTGTTCTAATTCCGAGTGAGCTTGCTCAGTTATGTTAGAAAAACATTTAAAATCACACCAAGATGCAATATTTTTCATAGTATTATTATAAAAATTATTTGTGACTGTTTTGTTGATAAAGTTTCTTGAAACTTTTTGTTTGAAATATAGTCATAGAAGACATTATTCTCTACTTCATTGTTGTGTTTGATCTTTTAGAAAATTTTCTTCAAAATAAAGAACACGTTAATGATTTTTCTAATTAATTAATACAATGCAATTAATCTTTACATGAAAATTTGCCATACTGGTAATTGTCAATTTGTACTCACTATGTTGATTTACAATTGAAAAAACTTTAAAAAAATGATCATTATTTTTTTAAATAGTGGCCATTTTGTAAGATTGATGACATCATAGAACAGTGACTTCATTAATATACATTATCTGAAGATAAAATGGCAACATTTACATTAAAAAATTACATATAAAGTTTATTCATTATACAGATCATATTATGTTTTGATTAAATACATTAATCATATTTTAATTCTATAAGGTAATTTTCATTCAACAATCAGTGCTTTCATTTTATATGTCCAAAGTAAAAATTTCCATCATTAAGAACAACAAAAACAAAAAGTGAAAGTTTTATTCAATACAACATAATCAAAAATGTACTTTGATTACATACAATAATAAAGTGCATCAATTATAAATTTTAAAATGTGTATATTAGCTAAAATATATTCATTCAATCAATTCTGATTAAAATTCTTATGAACACTACTTTTTTCCATAGTAAAATATGATCATTATATTGTATGTTATATTGGTTAAACAACAACAAAAAATAAATTTGTGCATTATTAAATCAATAATTAATTTTATATTAGCAATTAGTATTCTCACAATTTGTTTCTGACATATTCAAAACAATGGTTGTTTTATTGCAAATGTAAAAAAAAAAACGTAATTGGCAACAAAAAATTACAAATTTCATTCACTATAAAATATACATTTTGATTGTATATAACAATAAAGTGTATTAATAATATTAAATTTTAAAATGTGTACATTAGTTAAAATATCTTCAATAAATTAATTTTGGATTAAAATTTTTAGGAACAATATTTCGTCCATAGCATTTTCTGGTCATCATAATTGTAAATTAGTTACGATTTTAAAAAAATGAGAAAAAATAATTGTATGTATTATGCAGTTAATAATCAAATTTATATGATCAATGATTACTAAACATGTTTTAATGTCATTTATTTGTACAATTTTAAATTAATAATTTCATCATTTGTTTCGGATATATTCCAAATAATAACAGCTTTTATTGCAATCATAAAAAGTACAATAACAACAATCAAAAAAATTTAATCATTTACATGATTAAAACTATAGCTATCATTTATATATTATATTTCCTTATGCATTTTGTAAAATAAAATTGAAAATTGTTGCTTTTTTTTTTTTTTTAAATCAGATTAAAAAAAAAATCAAAGTTTTATTGACTAAATATTACAAAAATAAAAAGCTTTAATACCAAAAACAAATTTTAAAATATTCATAGCGTTAAATGTATTTTTTTCTACATACTTTAATACATCATGATTCATAGAATATTCCCAGGTTATATAAAAAGCAAAATGCCAGATCATTAATAAAAAAATATTTTTATATATTTTTAAATTTGTTTTTTATTAGTATGTTTAATAAAATATATATTAATTATCCCTTTTTTAAATTCAAGCTATATTTTTTTAATTGGGATTTTATATATTTTGAATTTATAATAGCAAATAATTGCTTAATTTTTATGTGATATTTTTGATTTGTGAGACATTTTGTGGAAATTGTGTTTTTTGTTCATGGTTAAGATATACTGCAATTAAAATCTTTCTTTAATAATAGAATAATAATTGATTATTTAAATAACTGTTAGTTAAATGCTAAATTTTAAAAATATATTTATTACATTACATTGAATTATACTGAACCTTAGATGTAATTAAAAGCAATTTGATCACAGACTTTCAGGCTCAAGTGATACACATGACACATACTTGTGAAAAAGGTAAATGATCTCCAATATACATATTTCATACTGAACCAGCACTCATCAGTTGATCCAAATCATATATATATATACGTACATATATAATCAGTGTTCAGTCTATAATAAGATAGCAAATCCTCCAACTCTTCAGCCACCTATATTATTGAAAATCTGATGATGGAATGCTCAAATCTGATAATAATAAAAATATTTATAGATTACTTAGTATAATTGTGAAACTTTAAGAATATAATCATAAGTGATACAGAATAGTTGGAAAAAATACAAGAAATTTCATTTTTGTTTGCTTAAAATTTATTTTTACTTTTTGAATACTTAAAAAAGGTATTTTTCTATTAATAAATCTATATTGTGTTACTTTCATTGAATTTTACCTTGATTTTATGTATTGCTTCACAGCTGTTTAGTATTAGATTGGTTAACAAAATCCCATACAACTTGGTTCTATCAGTAAAAAATTTTAAGAAGAAATTATATCTACAAATATTAACATTCTTTTATTCTCAAGTCAATAAATCCTCAAAGTATTTTATATGAAACATTTATTTTAGCATAATTTATATACCATTCAAATTTAATTATCTATAATAAAATATAATAAGTGTAATCATTATTTTAGCATGATATTAAAAGATTATCGATAAAAACATGCTTTTAACATATTATCAAAAGTGAGTGATAATTTATGTTTATGTTAAAACTTTTATTTTTATTAAAAGTTATATAATGTCATAATAACTTAAAATTTGTTACAAATAACTTCTTGCATTAATATAAATGCTTTTTATACATATCACAAATAATCATTATTTAAAACCTTGCATGCGTTTTTAGTGCAAAGATTTTTCTCTGCACTGAAAATATATTAAGGCTTTAAATAATAAAAATAATTAATTTTCCATATAAGAAACATTTATATTAGTGTAAGAAGTTATTACAATTTGATTAAGAAGTTTGATTTGAATTATGATTTGTTATACCACTAATATTAATGTTATTTGATGGAGATTTTGAAGCAATATGTTACTTTCTTCCTTATTTTTACATAAAGTTGCAGGTTTTATAATTATTATATATTTATTTTATTTTCTGACTCCTTAAAATAACTAATTCATAAAATTATCTATTCAGTAGAATGTTTAAATGCTCTATTTTAATATATTTTTTAAAAAATTATGAATTATAATTTAATATCCCTTAAAAAAAGATATATTAAAATATTGGACAAAGTTTATATATTTTACTAAGCATCTTAATAACAAAAAGCTTATAAGTAATATAACTTTAAAATGAGATGCTAGGATAATTAGATTAAAAATCTTGTCAAATAATGGCAAATTTTCACAGAGGCAAAACTTTCCATATAGTAGCGCCACTCAGTGCAAGCCAGAGTAATCAATGTATGCAGGAAGGTTTGTACATAAAATCCCTATCTAGTGCCTACTCATCCCATATCCACAGACTAGTTTCTATCTTGTGGCTTTCATCAGTGGGGAGAGTTTCTGCAGCCATTGATTACTCTGGCTTGCACTGAGTGGCACTACTGTATGAAGAGTTTTGTCTCTGTGAAAACAGCTTGTGTAAGCATAAAGAATGGTAATCGTGTGATAATATAATGGCAAATTATCAACATAATTATTGTTTGTGATAATACTTTAATGTTTAGTAATTTTATTATGCTTTCAGACAAAGAGCTGAACATGCAAATATAATTTTATGCAATATCATACAATATTTTAAATATTATTGTATTGTGGTGCTTTTACATAAATCCACTTATTGTTACAACAAACAATAAATATTTATGATGGGTGGGTCTGTAATTAAAAATTAAAACCTTTTTTTTTTAAATTATGAAATATATATACAATTTTGCAAAATAAAATAAATTACAGTAAACATTATTATGAAAATATTTCATTCTCATTTAATGATATTTATTCTGAATGTTGCTAATTATTTCATTTTTTATTATTAACATTAAAATAATTTTGTTGAATACTTTTCTCATACAAAGATTTATTTTAAAAATGTGAAGCATAATTTTTATTATTTAAAGTGCTTAACTAAATAAAATTTTTGCATTATAGTTTGTAAATATATATTTAACCCCTTAATAAGCTCATATTTTCTATTGTTATCATAAATAGCAGTTTTTGACATGATTCAGTCTTTGATTTTCCTGTAAAATCTTTATTCTATACTAAAACTCAATAAATTGGACTTGATTTTATACAAATTTAAGTTTGCAAATGAAAAACATTCTAAACAATCTTATTTTCAAAATGTAAACAAAGAATTGTTAATCTCTGATAAATCTATTAAATTTTGCTTTTAAATATTAAAATTGCATTATAATTTTTAGAATATCTCAAAAAATCTTAACACAGTGTTAGTAATGCCAGATAATGGCAGACAATTGCATCACATGATCAGTGTCACAATACATGGTCATCTTAACACTGTAATTTTATTGTTAACATTACAATCAAATTTATTAACCTCTATTTTGAAAAATTAAACATGTAAATAAAATCCAAGTGTATATGTGAATTCTTTTGGTTTTAAATAATTATTATACAATTATTGTGGAAAAATACTCAATGTATTTTAATCAACTATGTAAAATTTATATTTTTTGTCATTCCAAAAATTTTCTCTAATCTTGCAAATGCTGTGGAACCAGATTATAAAAAATGAAAACAGTCAAAGAGTGGAGGCAGGGCCATACATATGAAGATAGATTTTTTTATTATTAATGAACAGCCTAAAAATATTGATCTCTTCAAATTTGCTTTGAATTAATAAATCAATAATTACTAGTTTGCAGATTTGGCATTAAAAAACCCTATGGAAATATCATTGCAGAAAGCCATAGAAGAGTAACATAAATTGGCAGAAGGATGACACCATTTCTAAAGTAAACAGTCATGTTAGTTGTTGGATCTGTTAATGAATGAGTTAAGAGAGATGTGGATCTCCATTTTATTTTTACTGTAGATGTTGTAAAAATAATAAAACCAATAGCTACTTAATGGTAGTGTATTTAGATTCTTGTTAACAGTATAATGGAGTCATGAAACTCACTATAGTTTGTTCCAAATTCTCTTCACATGCATTGTACATCATGGATAATAGCATACATTTGTTGATAAGTTTTGATTATAAAAGAATATTTATTATTTTTTGAATTGCAAGTATACAGTATTTTTCAACATGCACATACACTTTTTACATATATAGTATGTATATATAAATTAAAATTGTAGTATAAATATATTGTAAAATGTACTTATTAATAGTAAAGTGAGAGAGCATGTTTATGTATATTTAGTGTATTCATTCTTTTACAATCATTCAAAAAATAAAAATAATAAAAACTTACCGTACCATAACTTTATTTTCTAAAATAAAAATAGATAGCAAATATCAATTTCATTACAATTAAATATGCTCTGGACAATATTCTTTTTCTTCAATAACTTTTTTTTTCCTTAAGAAAACTTTAGTAGAGTCTCTTTACTTTTAAATCTGCAATAGTTTTGAAATTAATGCAGTTACTGATATATGTCATTACTCATTTCAGATTTTGGGTTATTTTTTTCAACCATTATAAACTTTTTGATTTCAAGAGAAAAAAAAATGGAGTTCTTAATTTTTGTCATTTACTAAATCAAAAGATTCATTATTGCTTAAAAGAAAGATAGTTTACAAATTTTATCAAATTTTGCAACACATTTAGCTTTGCATTTAACATTTTATTACACAAATACTATACCACATCAAAGCAGTGAATAAAATATGTGTACATTTGAGTTAATTCAGTGATACTTTATTAATAAATATGTTTGTCTCACATTTTGGGATAGATAAAGGGTAAGCATATCTTAAAATTTATTTAAATTAAGAATTTTAAGGTTTTTATTTTTGTTTATTAAATTTTTTTAAATTTATTTGCATTTTTTTAATTTTGGATAGCATATATTTAAGGTAATCATCAATCACAATGAGATGACGAGATGAAATGAGATGCACTGTGGCTTCTCTTTTTTTGGAGTCAGGAATGCCCAATGAAACCTGTTATCAACTTTACCTTCCCATTCCCCACTCTAAGTTTTTCCCATATTCTCTATCCTGCTCCATCCCTTTTCCACAACATAATCTTTGTCATGGCTTTTATATTTAAATCCCCCTTATCTTTTCCCAAATTCAGTATAAAAAACAAGAACCCATCTTCTATATATATATAATCACTTTGTATATATTTATTTTCCCACAACTTCATTATTTGTGCCCTTTCTGCTTACAAGCATTTACATTCAATTAACACTATGTTAAAATATTTCAGCCATCCTCTGTGAAAAAATATAAATTCTGAATTTCAAACAGCTAAACTTTTTTAAACTTTTTAAGTTTAGCTGTTTGAGTTCAGAATTTATATTTGTTCACAGAGAGATTGCTGAAATATCTTAACATCATTATTAGTGATTTGAATGTTTTCTATTTATTTCAGCTTGTGATATTGGTTCAGTGCATATTATGGTTTCACTGTATATCAAATAACTAAAATCAATAATTATCACATGACCACCATTTCCTATGCAAATACGAATTGTCAAAACAGAGGCAAAACTATCCATAAAGTAGCGCCACCAAGTGCAAGTCAGAGTAATTAATGAATGCAATAAGGTTTGAGATATTGGATGAGTGGGTACTAGATAGGAATTTTATGCACAAACCTTGCATCCATTGATTACTCTGGCTTTCACTGGGTGGCACTATTGTATGGAGAGTTTTGCTCTGTTTTAAAATCAATAATTACTTGAAAACAAATGAGCAGTGCAAATAAATTTCTATTTTTAGTTTTTGTGAGATTAATTCTTTTCAAAATCATTCAAATGTCAAGATTAATTAGATTATTAACTTAATTAAATAGCAATGCTAAATGAAATTATGATTATTGAATGGAAATAAATGCAAAATACTACCTATGATTACAAAATGAGACAGCCTGAAAACAGATGTAGCATTACTAGATGTATTATCGTTTTATGCTCATTAACATTACTTAATATGTATATTTTGGCATTTGAAATTAAGAGAAAGATGCGATAATTATTTAAATTAATTTAAACTGGAGAAGTCATGTGATACTTAATATTTGCACTTGTCTAAATCATGATCGTGATAGAATTTTAGTATAAGTTTGTTATTTACTAGTATTTCAATGTTATATGATTTTCTATTTTATTTATAATTACTAGCATAGCATTAGGTGGTATTTAATATATATTTTGTATTCAGTAAAAGTTAAATAAATATAAAAATTGTTAATTTTCCTAGACATATTTAAAACTTTTTTTTTTTTACAACTATTAGTTATTAAGGTTTCGGGGAATGAAATATAAATTAGTTACTTTAGATTTAATTTAAGGACGAAAATGAAAAGCTTAATTATTTTGAATCTTAAATTCAGTTCTTGTTTTCTTAATCCATGTTTTCTTTTCTTCTTCAAATAAAATGAGAATACAATATTTGACAAAGAAAAAAATATAGCCCACAGACAGACAAAAACATTCCTGTTTATTAAAACTTTAATCCTTTCTTTCTAGAGAATTAAAATAAAAGATTTCTTTTCTTTTTAAATAAAAATTCTCACGAAATACTCGCATATTTACTTTCAAATTATTTTATTTCCATCAAATATTTAATTGAATGTAAATTACGCTAGTGGAAGACTTAATGGGGGGGGGGGGGGGGTGACTAAAACGATTTCCACAGAAAAGATATAAATTTGATCTCCCTTCCGAGGTATTATCTTAAGTAAAAAAAAAAAACAGTTTTGTATTTCAGAAAACAAACAAACAAAAAAAAAAACCTACTTTCGATTGAATTTTAAAAGATTTTGCATTTATATTTAGATGATTAACACATTTTTCAAATTAATTAACTATAAAGATTTGGTTTTTAAAACAATAGTACTATATGTTGTTTTATTATAAACTATTAAAAAAAAAATGCAGCGGGATCAAAATTAACAATTATAATATTATGTGTAGTTTAAGGCAATAGCAAAATGGCCGACTCAAGAACTAAGCATTCCTGAATTGCAACTTGTTTCTGTCACTTCCGGTGCTCGAGCATAATATATTTTCTCGAATAACAAACCACTCGATTTCTTACTAGACATTATAATAAAACTAACAGAAAAAAAAAAATATTGGCATAGTGATTTGGTATTGTTTTGCAATGCCTATGACTTGCATTAAGTACAGACTGGGTGAACAATATTTTTTTTTCCAAATCACAGAGACTTAGATATTTATATACTGTACTAACTTTAATCTATAACTGCAAGCCATTTAGTAATGGGTGGTTTAGTAAATAGTTATCCAGCTATTACAAGCTAGAGTATAAATATCCCAGATTAATCTGGGCTGGTTATATGACTTCACATTTTGGCTGCCCATCAAGGGAACCACAGAGATTTAAAGTTGTACAATAATAAGTAGATAAAATTAAAATATTTGATTAATGATCAGATTTAATATCAGCTATTGCTGAGTATACTAGTGTTGGATTAAACAGAATAATGACTCAATTAGATAATAATTTTTAAATTTGTAGTTGTGCTTTGTTAAGTGTTTGAATTTAGAGTAGGTTGTTGAAATGTTTTCTGAAAAACAGCGATGTAAGAATACAGGAGTTGAAAGAAATAGCAAAGTTGTAAAATGTGTTATAAGTAAAATACTTTATAGATATGCCAAGAATGGGTATGTGAAGGCAAAGTACCAGATGATGATGCCTGGATTTGCCATATAATAAAAATATATAAGTTTATGTTTGTGATTTCAAAGCACTAGATATGTGCTATATGTTAGTAAAATTCCAAAGGAATATAGGCTTATTGCTAATAAATATTATTAAGTTCTCCTCAAGCAATTGTAAAATAAATAATGAAAAGTATTTGAAGCTATTTTATTGAAGGGATTGTACCTTAGTTATTTTGAAAAATAGATGGAATCATTGGTGCTCACTGTTTGGCTTTTTTATTAAGAACATAATCCAAAGTCTTTTGAGCATAGTCATAAAATTTACACTATATAAGTTGAATTTTGAAAATAAATAAATAAATTTATAACATTAGTTTGGGGTGATGATATTAAGAATAGGAAAATTAATCACTATTGAGGGGTTATGTTATTGTGGTCTTTTATATTAAAAAGTTATATTACACAAGTGGAAATGAATGTGAGTAGGAATTTAATTGATTTGTTGGGCTCAGCATATAAAGCATAGTGGAGAAAACAAGTTGTTCATTTTATTTGGTCTGAAATATTGAATTGAGGAGGAGGATCACGTTCTTTCTTTTCTAAAATAGAGTCATAAATACAAATCTGATATAAATTATGGAAAATGAGGAAGAGATAGATATGTTAGGACAGAGAAGAGAATACTGTCGGTCACATCAAAAATTGATCAAAATAAATCTATAATGGCAGTGGTACAGAGTTTAATGATAGAAATTAGAGAAAGTCAGAAAAATTTATGAAAACCAAGAAAAGGGTGAACAAAACCAAGAAAATTTCTCAAGAGATTTTACGAATAAGCCCAATGAAAGTCAGGAAAATTTATCAGTATATTTAATGAATAAACTCAATGCAAGTCAGGAGAAATTATCAAAGAATATAATGAGTAAGATTGATGAAAATCAAGAAAAATGTGACAAGAATCAAATAGAAATGAAGCAAAGTCAAGAAGAGGCTACATTAGAAATGAAGCAAGGTCAGGAAATTCTGGTAATGAAATTAGAAGATCAATATGAGTTAGAGAATAGGTTGAAACAAGAGAACACACATGTACATACAGAGTTAGTTCATAAAATAAAAAGGAAAAAAAAAGAACACACACATAGCTTGAAAGTTAAATTTAATAAACTAGACTGTAAAATGGAAGAAATTCAATGTCAAATGTAAATAAAAAATAGTAAGTTAGAAAATAGTATAGAAGAGGGACAAAGTTGGACCTGTAACATGGAAACTAAGGTTGGAAAATATAGGTTAGAATGACAAGATAAAAATAAAGTTTTAGAAGCTAAATTAAACAAATGTCAACAGACTAATAATAGCTAGAAAAGTTGCAGAATAGATCAGGACAAGAGGTTCAAAGTTTGGAAACTCGGAGTGAGGTTGTCCATATTATATTAGTTTAGATGTGATGTAATCAAAAATAAATGACCAGGTTTCTTTCAAAGAAAATTTTATTACAAGCTGGTGATAGACATAAGATTTTAGCATTAGAAGTAAAGCCTTTAATATCTAAATGTTTTATTACCTGCAGTTATCACTATAGGTACATTGACTGGGAACATAATAATTTGTCTCGATCACAGAATAAGGCCAGTAATATGTGATTTGTGAGACTGAAAATTTGAGAAATGTAGTTTATGGGCATGCTGCAATGAAATGTGTGAATCATTATGGATGTAATATTAAAGATTTAATGTATAGTAATGACTATACTCATGAATGTATTTGTACAAAGAATCCATATTCATTAAAAAAGAAGGAATTTATTTTATTAATTGTATGCCATACAACTTATATGATGTCCTAGATTGGTTTTACAAATATTCAGTTAGAATGAAATGGAAAAATGCAAATGAATATAATTATTATGGGATATTTGTCTTATTAATTTTAGTAAGTTTAGTTAATTTTTTTTATAAAAGACACATAATTATACATAATCATTGACATCATTGTTATGGGGTTCAATTTTAATTAACCATGTGTTATACATAGAATGTTCAGTTGGTCATGATAATTTTATGTTAATTGTTTTGGATTGTTTTCTTTATTTGGGAATATATGATGTATACATGTTGCCATCTATAGTTTCCTTGTAGTGTATAAATAGCTAAATAAAATAATTAAAAGTCATCTACTTAATAAAAAAAAAATATTTATTGTTTTGAATGAATCTGGAATAAGTGAACCATTTATTTAATAAATTTTAAAAATGAAATATTTTTGTTTAAATTACTGTTGAATGATAACAATGTCTTATTAGAATTAGAAGAGAATCACATGACCAAAAGCCAGTATTTAAAGAAAAAAGACTGCATTTTATTTTACTATAGCTACAGAAACAATTTTAGCAAGAAGACAGTTTCTTTTGCTTAAAAATTTGTGTTTATTTTATCTTTTTATAAATATATTCAGGATATATAGCAAAGAGATATGCATTAGGAATAAAACAACTTAGTGTGAGGGACATGGGTTCCCTCTTCACTTGGTATTTTCATGATTAAAATAAAATGGATATCAGAAATACTATGCTGATCAACATACAGCTAAAATAATTGAATTAACATTGATTCTAATGTTAATAGAAATAATAATTGGATATCATCTATCTCCATATTTGTGTTTTTTAACAAAAAAGGTATCAAAGGAAACATTGTTGAATAATGGAATATTAGCTGAAGCCATATTTATGCAGAACTGTTGTATCAGATGCTAATAAAACTTTTTAAAATAACACTGTCAGATAAGCTTCATTAAAACAAAAGAAATGGTTTTAAAAAGCATGATAATTTTAATGATAAACCTTTATTAATGTTTTTTTATTAATAATAATAATTTCCATTAGTGTAACTTACTTGGCATTCATTATTATTTAAATCATCTGAGAAATATATATATATTTAAAAAAAGTAACAATATCAAACCTTTTATGACTTTGTTTAGAGAATTTATCTTTAACCATTTGATGACTGTATGCTTTATAATTTAACCAACACATTTGCTCAAGTGATAAACCCATGTTTGAGAAATCTAAATATTAAATTTGTGTTTGTGCCCTCTATTGAAAAATTTTGCTACCATTTTTTTACAGCTTAAAAATAATATATAATTTTTTTCTAATATTTTAATTTCAAAAAATATTAAAAGATGTTCAGGATAATCAAATAAGCAGGAATTTCAAAGTATCTGAAGCTACACATTGATGCCTAATCTTTGTACATTAGGTGATCTTGAACTTTGCAAGACCACTTTGAGAAAAGACTACAATAATCTAAAACTTGATTTTTTGGAAAGTTTATGATTATTTTTGTATTGTAATTTTGTAATAATTATTAGAAATTAAAAATATATATTATTACATATTCTTTACAGTAGAGATTATGGTCACAGGAAATACAATTGTCTAAAAATGATATCACTCAACAGATTGTTATAAATTTAATAATATAAAAATTACAAAAATTTTTAAACTTTTAAAGCATAAATTGATAGATTTACTAAATATTAAAAATAATTTGTTCAAATTTTTAAAACAAACATCGAACAAAGAAGATTTTGTTCATTTTGCAAATTGAATCTGCTCCACCTGAAATTTAATGACATGACAGTGTTTTGTTTTGATTAAAATGTAATTTTTAAAATAATTCTGAAAATCAAATGTGATTTGGTTAAAACTTATTTAATTTCTAAAGAAAAAATATCTATCAAATGAGGTCAAATTTATTATATTTTGATAAATAATAATGGTTTAATATTAAAGTAAAATTTGAAAGCTTCAAAGAAATCTGTAAGAATGTTAGTGTAGCATAAGAGGATTAACTGTATATCATGTCTTTCAATTGCAATCTTAAAAAGAAAAGAGGATAGGTAAATTATAAAATATATGCTAGGATATTAGATTGCAGTTGATAAATTAGAATTATCTTTATTTTATTCACTCAATAAGTTAATGATTATTTCAATAAATTTATATTATTATTATTAACCTAACTACTTTGACATGTCTATTGCATAACCATTATAAAACTATTTTATTACACAATTTATTTTACAATTAAGATAATTCATTATACATTCCATATTATACTTTATTATCAGGAGAGTTATCATTTATTAAATTTATTTTCTTTGCCAAGTGAAATGTACTCATCTCTGTGAATTCATTGGTGCCTTACAAAATTTATGAATTCACTATAGATATAAATTTGAATTACCATAGAGCCATTTGTGGATCAACATATTTATTTGTCTATTAATTAGTTATGTATTTAGTTGTCTAAATATAACATTTATGCAGATTATTTAGATTACCCAAATATTTAATGCATAAGTGGAGAAAACGACTTGGTTCATAATTTTATTTATTATATGTGGTCATCCAAATCTGTGAGGCACTTTCAGGGCAGTTACCCCTGCTCAGTTATAATATTTTTTATTATATTCATGATTACCCAAATCTGCAAGCTATTCATTGAATGGAACTCATTTTAGTTTTACAGTTTGGCAGTCTTTATTAGTTTTTCTTCACATTTGGCTCATCTAACAAGGACTTATTGCTAATCTTGATGCAATGTTACATCATTATTTATTGTTCTTATATATTTTAGAGATTAGTTTCCTTCAAAATATATATTTAGGGGTAAACTCTTCCAATCCCATAATTTAAAGTAAAGATATTATCTTACATAAAAATTTAATCAGAAGAAATAGAAAAAATAAAAAATGTGAATGTAAGAAAATGAATAACATTTCTCTACATAGAATACAATGTGTAAGTGTTAAATAATATATTATGCAGTGCATATTTATTGAAAAATAAAATTAAGCTTTTAAAAGCATAAAATAAAATGCATAATTAATATACTGTACTATAAATTTACAAATTATTTATTTAACAAAAACTTCTACCTTCTTGCTTGGAAATAATTTTTTTTTTTTGATATTCCTACTGCAAACTAAAATTGAATTTTTTAAAGTCTAAACAATATTATGTTAATAAAAGTCTTGAAGTCATAGATTGGTTATTTAGTTATTTCAAGACTTAGAACTTTCTACTTTTTCATTTGGAAAATAATTTCATTTTTTGGTGAAAACAATTAAATGTGCAAACTAAAGTAGGTCTTATAAAATGTAAAGATGTTTAATACTCTACATAAAAAGAACAGTCTCTAGAATATATTGCACATATTATGTCAGACAATAGCATTTATGCTTGATGACAATGTTACTGCTTTATTGTTTGGAAATTGTTTTTGTTTGATGGTTTTCTGTCACTGCTTTTTAGATCTATTGTTAAAATTATTAGATATGCATAGCATATAATTAAAAAATACATACAGTAATTTCTTTTCATATTAAAGATACACATAAATAGTTGTCAACTAAATATAATAAAGATGTCTACCATTCATGTATCGACTGAAATATATACATTTATATGTATAAATCTTAGTTTAATAAATGTTCACATATAATTTGTTCACTGTAGAAGTCCTTATAATAGATAGATCTTACTAATGTTTCTTATCAAATAATCATAAACAAACTTTTATCTGTACAAATATTCAAATAAGCACATATATAAATATACATATATTCATAAATTTAATATCTAAAACATTAAAATGTATATATATACACTTTAACTATAAAATTAGATTTTATATATCTTTTTATGTAGTATAAAAAATAAACTATCTGGCTTCTTGTTTTTTTTAAATATTATATAAAATAACGATTCTCATATAATATAAAAACCATTAACTCTTAAGAAAAAATAATACTATTAAATGGAATTTAGTTAATGGAGCATGCAGTAATATATATATATTGGGAACATTATTATGAAACAATTAGTAAATTTCTTATATATAAATTATAATGTTTATCATATTCTTTTGACTAGCCTATAATCTAAGGTTGAATTCAATTCTATAACTTAAATTTTTTACAAGTTTCAAGCCAGCTTAGATTTTTTTTTACAGATAATTAATTCATAACCATTTTAGTTAGTTAAATAATTATTATTTCGATTTGTAACTAAAAATTAAAACAAAAATTAAATAAAACTCTCTCTCATATCTATCATTTTCAAGCCTGGTGCTTTTTTGTGCAAGAATGTTGGGGCGATGTTTGATTTTCAATGTGCTATAACTCAATCAATATAAAAAGGTAAGATGTTACCTAATAAGTACATAATTCAAACCTTGATATATTCACAACTTTTATGTTATAGTACGATTAATATTAAAAAAAATATGTGTGAAACTGTATGTACTCCATAAGTTAAAAGTGTTAAATAATTACATGTGAAAGTAAACGAGTTGATTTAATAAAAACGAAAATTAGAAATTACAAATGGTTTTTCATATATATATTTTATAAAAAGCAAGGTGTAAAATAAGATGGAAGATCCGAATAAATAATTAATTAAATGAAGGATTAAAAATGTAAAGAACAATTTAATTAATTAGTTCAGAAATAATCCCAGAATACTTTTGCGAATAAAATTGTTAAGGAATAAACAATACAACAAAAAGTAGATACAATCTAGTGGGAAAAAGTCAAGTCAGCGTCAGTCCTGATTTTCCGAGAGACTTAAGTGTAGCGTGAATTCAGAACAGGACCAACGATGGGAGGAGAACCAGATATTCAGGTCTGAAGGTACTAAAGACCGACCTAGGGTAATTATACAGACTATACCTGTCTTATTATTATTTTTGTAAGCCTTACAGGCACTAGTAAACTAATGATAATTCTGTGTATAAATGCTTGTTAATTTTTATACTAATAAAATCTTGTATCTGTTAAGTGGGATATCTTAATTTTATGCAAGAGAGTAATAGTTACTTGAATTAGGTGTATTTGATTGTTTCTCGTAAGTAACATTAAATCAAGTACATCACAATTTTGGTGCAGTCAGGAGAAAACCTGTTTTTCAAGCTTTATGAAAGAAGTACACCGAACAGTAATTCAGAAGTCGGTGAGTTATTAAAGAATTAAAATGTCGATAGGACAAGCTAATATATTGGAATTTGGAATAGATAATCCGCACGAATGGCCCTTTTATGTGCTTCAATTGCAAAATTATTTTAAGTTAAATAATATTATTGAAAATGACTGGAAAGTAGCAGCATTATTATGTTTGTCAGGTAGAAAAGTTATTGAAATAGTAAGCAAATTGTATAATGGACAAGTTACGGATAGTAGTAACTACGATGAACTGGTTCAAAGACTAACAGATTATTTTAGCCCAAGACCATCGAAGTATTTAGCTAGGTTAAAATTGAGAAACCGCAAACAAGACAAATTCAAATCGATTAAAGAATATGATATTGTTCTACACCAATTAGCAAAGAATTGCGAATATGGTGACTTTGTGAAACAAATTCTTATTGATCAGTTATTATGGGGAATGAAGGACGATAAATTGCATCAATCATTATTAATTGAAACTCAGATAACTTATGAAGATGCTATTCAAAAGGGAATAGTATACGAATCAGTGGTAGAACAAGCTTTAGCTTTTTCAAATAGAATGGAGGAAAACTCTAGGAATACTATTTTTAAAATAGAGAGAAAGTATAAGGATTGTACTAAAGAAGGGAAAAGTTTCAAAATAAACAGTTTTTGTTGTGGAAAAGTAGGTCATTTGTCTAAAAGCTGCAAATGGTGGAACAAAAAATGTTACAACTGTGGGGGCAAAGGTCATTTAGCAGCAGTGTGCAAAAAACCTAAACGAAAACCTGATTATGGTAAAGATCAGAAACAGTGGAAAACAATAATTAAAAGAAATATCTTTAAAAATGAGCAGGATCAATTAATGCTAGAGATTAAGTTAAGTAACAAAAGAGTAGAAATGGAAATAGATAGTGGCTCTGGAATTTCTTTAATATCCATGAAAAAGTGGAAGGAAATATCTATAGATAGCCCTCAGATTAAAATACAGAAAGCTAACATTAATGTTAGAGATGTAAATGGGAACCTGATCAAGTTAATTGGGAAATCCAAAGTAATAGTTGGTTTTAAAAATAAAAACTACAAATTACCTATATATATAGTAGATAAAGATATTAATCCGTTAATAGGAAGAAACTGGTTTAAAGACTTAGGCATTAAATTTAATATAGTTAAAAAGGTCTCGGTTGAAAAAGAAATGATAGAGTTATATCCAAATTTATTTACCGAAGATTTAGGTTTGATAAAATCAAAGCCCATTGACTTGCACTTAAATGAAAATGCTAAACCGGTTATATGTAAACCGAGAAAAATACCGTTTGCCCAAAGGCAGTTAGTAGAGGAGACATGTTAACCCCAATTGAGGAGGCAGATTGGGCCACGCCAATTGTTGTGTTAACAAAACCAGATGGAAAAATTAGGCTGTGTGGAGATTATAGAACAACAATAAATAAGTATCTTAATAAAGGAGTTTACCTGGTGCCGAATGTACGTGAGATTCTCAGTAATCTAGCTAAAGCAAAAAATTTTGCGAAATTGGATTTAAATTCGACATATCACCAACTAAAAGTTATGGATGATACAGCTCAGTTATTGGCAATTATGATCCCTTTTGGATTATTCAAATGTAATCATCTCCCTTTTGAAATTACATCAGCTCTAAACATATTTCAAGCAAAAATAAATTCAATATTACAAGGCTTGGAAGGAGTGATGCTATATTATGATGACATTTTGATTACTGTGATGTCACTGGAGAAATTAAGAAGTAAAATTCGGAAAGTATGCATGCGAGAAACTAAATAATGCAGGAGTAAAATTAAATGTTAAAAAATGCGTTTGGGAAACTGAAGAATTAGAGTTTTTAGGCCATCTTATTTCGGAAAAAGGGAAAAGTCCATTAACTGATAAAATTAGAGCAGTCAAAGATGTTCCAAGCCCAATAAATGTCAAGCAACTTCAAGTTTTCCTAGGGTTAATTAATTTTTTTGAACCTTTTCTAAAGAACAAAGCGATGGTCGCAACTCCTTTATATGAACTGCTACACAAAGATCAGAAATGGATTTGGAATACCAAACATGAAAAAGCATTTAAAGCAGTTAAGGAATTTTTAACCTCTAGTAGCTTATTAGTGCATTTTGATAGCGACAAAGACATCACTATTACTACAGATGCATCACAATACGGAATCGGAGCAGTTTTAGTGCATCAAATAGACGGTCATGAATGTACTGTAGCTTACACTTCTTGGACTTTGTCTAAAGCTGAAAAAAATTATAGTCAGCTGGACAAAGAAACTTTGGCAGTTATGTTTGCTGTGAAAAAATTTCACCAGTTTATTTATGGACGAAAATTTGAATTAGTAACAGATCACAAACCTTTGTTAGGGATTATAGGAAAAGATTGTCCGATGCCAGAGCATTTAAGTCCATGCATGCTCAGATGGGCTAATACACTTATTGCTTATGATTTCAATCTAAAATATCAAAAAGGAAAGATAATTTCTCATGCATACAATCTATCCAGAGTGCCCGGAAATAATGACAACTATGAAACTGATGTGGAAGTTAATCATATTGACAATATGAAATCACAAGTCATAAATAGTAAAGTAGTTCAGACATGGACAAATGAAAATGACAGATATGCGTTGCTTAGGAAATGGATAAGCAAAGGTTGGCCTAATAAAAAACCTGAAAATTTAGCAATGGGGTTTTGGGTTAATAGAGACCAATTATCGGTCTGTAAAGGATGTATTAATATGGGAGACAGAGTAGTTATACCTCCTATAGGGAGAATGAAAGTTTTAGAACTTTTGCATCAGGGGCACTCAGGCATTGTGCAGCTAAAGCTCTAGCTCGGAGTTATGTTTGGTGGCCGCAGATAAGTAATGATATTGAAAAGTATATTAAGAAATGTGATAAATGTAAGTCTGAAATAGCTCTGCTGAATAAACAATATTCTTCTTGGTCTAAACCAATATATCCATGGCAAAGACTACACATAGACCATGCGGGTCCAATAGAGGGAAGAAATTATTTAATTTTAATCGATGCTTTCTCTAAATGGGTAGAATGTCACGAGGTTAAAAATATGAGTGCAAACGAAACAATAAAATGTTTAACAGACATATTTTATATACATGGATTTCCACAAGTAATTGTCTTGGACAATGGAACTGGATTTGCAAGTGAAGAACTAAAAATACAATTTGGGAAATGGGACATCAAACATGTATTTTACCACCCTGAATCAAATGGTTTGGTGGAAAACGTGGTAGGGCAAGTGAAGAAATATTTAAGAAAAAACAAAAATACGGATATGAAAAACGTCTTACAGGAATTCATGATGTATCAACATATAACTCCATCAACAACGACTGGAAAATCACCAGCTGAAATGTTATTCGGTCAGAAAATACGAACTAATTTAGATTTTTTGTGACCTGATACACATATATATAAATATAATCAAGACCCAGTGAAAAACTTTAACATTGGAGACACAGTAATATTCAGAGATATACTACGTAAACAATGGGTTAATGGAAAAATTGAACGGGTGCGATCAAAGCAAATTTACGATATTAAAGATGAAAACGGAATTATATATATAAGCGTCACAAAAATCATATTCGTAAAAGTGAAGATGACATACAACTAGATTTGTTCCAGCAGTTTCAACATGCAAATGAAAAGAATTTAGATAAACAGATGCTACTGACCGACATCCAAGAAGATGCGGTAGAAGAGGATAAAATACAGACCAGACCAATACGATGTAAAAGAAGACCTTTGTACTTAAAAGAATATGTATAAGACAGATAAATCGTAACTTCTGGAGTGGGGAGGAATTGTTATGTTATAGTACGATTAATATTAAGAAAAATACGTGTGAAACTGTGTGTACTCCATAAGTTAAAAGTGTTAAATAATTACATGTGAAAGTAAACGAGTTAATTTAATAAAAACGAAAATTAGAAATTACAAATGGTTTTTCATATATATATTTTATAAAAAGCAAGGTGTAAAATAAGATGGAAGATCCGAATAAATAATTAATTAAATGAAGGATTAAAAATGCAAAGAACAATTTAATTAATTAGTTCAGAAATAATCCCAGAATACTTTTGCGAATAAAATTGTTAAGGAATAAACAATACAACAAAAAGTAGATACAATCTAGTGGGAAAAAGTCAAGTCAGCATCAGTCCTGATTTTCCGAGAGACTTAAGTGTAGCGTGAATTCAGAACAGGACCAACGGTGGGAGGAGAACCAGATATTCGGGTCTGAAGGTACTAAAGACCGACCTAGGGTAATTATACAGACTATACCTGTCCTATTATTATTTTTGTAAGCCTTACAGGCACTAGTAAACTAATGATAATTCTGTGTATAAATGCTTGTTAATTTTTATACTAATAAAATCTTGTACCTGTTAAGTGGGATATCTTAATTTTATGCAAGAGAGTAATAGTTACTTGAATTAGGTGTATTTGATTATTTCTCGTAAGTAACATTAAATCAAGTACATCACAACAACACATACATTTT